>PVJN01015829.1:5575-43682 GCA_004026805.1 Lasiurus borealis
GCTCATTTTGTGTATTTCCTGCTGCAATGGAATCAGCCATTTCTCCAAGGAGCCCTGCTTATTCTTCTTTTTCTTCTTCTTCCTCTTTTTTTTTTTTTTCTGGAGACCATCTTGGTATTAGAAATCAAGGTCTAGGTACTAGGGGTGTTCATTGCTCCTAGGGTATCCTGGTTTCTAGGTTCTCTCAGACGGTAGAGCAAGGAGAAATTTGAATTGCCAGCAGACCCTGCGGGATGGATGAATGGATTCCTCTGACGCCACATTTGCTGTGAAAGAGAAGGCTAAGGGACTGCCTGGCTAAAGGAACCAGGCAGCCTCAATTGCCTGCCTCGTTAGGCTCTTATTGTAGCAGCTGTTTGAGATAAAGTTAATCATTTAGATACCATCAGTAGGTAAGTAATATTGGGAGGGACTCCTGTGTCTGCAGTGTCCTTTAAGCAAGGACAGCCAAGATTCAGTATAAGGATTCCAGTGAAAGCCCAGGGGTCTGCAGGTACAGACTTGTTTGGAAAGGTCAAGGAATAATTGGGGGTACCACCTTCGGCACTCCCCTAAGTCAGAATTTTGATAAACAGGGCATGCAGCCTTCCGCACCCCTCCCTTTTCTCAGAATGTCCTCCTTACAAACTTTCCTGTGTCCCTGACACTGTATGCATACTCACCTGGGCACATATATGTACCTATTAATATTTCTCTATGTAATCATCTGGGTCTATGCTAAGCATGAGTTCATACTGATGTCTCCAACCCTAACCCATTCCCATGTGGATCCTTCTAGCTTCCCCTCCTTGCTTATCTGCAATCCCCCGCTACAACATTGCAAACCCCCACCCATCGGCCGGCCGGTTCAATTCTGGTATATATGTATGATGGTTTCAGAATTGCTGACTCACATGCCTTTTGCCTTACAAACTCTACTCGTTGCCAGAGTTACCTAGGCCAGTACTTTATTCTCAAACTCCATTGACCGAGGCCCTGACATGTGCATATACATCGGGGTTCTTTGTTGCATTCCGCATTCCATCCCGGAATTCCCCGAGCCCTTCCGTGACTTTTTAAAAATGTGTATGAAGTTTACTCCTTGTGTGTGAAGTTAAGCGGGTTCTGAGAAGCGCTTCATGTCTTGTCCTCACCACCGACTGAACGATTTTGCTGCCCTAAAAATTTCCCTGAGTTTCTCACCTCTTCAACTCGCCCTCCTCTCTGAACTCCCGGCAAGCACCCAGCTGTTAGCCATCTCCATAGCTTTGCTTTTACCAGATGGTCCTGTAGCTGGAATCAGACACTGTGTGGCTTTTCTAGGCGGGCTTCTTTCACTTAACAGCATGTATGTAAGCTGGATGTGTGTCTTTTGATGGATCGCTGACTCGTTTCTTTCTATGGCTGAATAATATTCCATTGCATGGATGGACCATGATTTATTTACCCATTTGCCTATCAAAATTTGTCTTGGTTAGTTCCAGTTTGGGGCGATCTATAATAATAAAAGCGTAACATGCTAATTAGATTGCATGACCTTCTGGAGGAAGCTGTGGCTGCAGGAGCCGAGTCCCTTTGAGTCCCTTGCAAGAATTTCATGCATCGGATCTCTAATTATAAATAAAACTGCTGTTCATTGACAGATTTTTGCATGAGCTCAACTTTTCCAAAGCAGCTGAGTAACTGCCTAGGAGTGCGATTGCTGGATGGTAGGGTAAGATGATGTTTAGTTTGATAAGAAACTTGTCAATTTTTTTTCCCCCAAAAGTGGCTGCATGTTGATCTGCATCTTGGCTAAAAGTCGCTGTTGTCGGTTCTTGGGTTTTCGTCAATTTGTTTTATAAAATGAAATCTCCTTGTTTTAATTTTCAGTTCCCTAACGACAAATGATGTTGAGTATCTTTCTTGGTGCTTAATTGCCAACTGTATACTTTCTTTGGAAGTTCCTATCTTTTACTCACGTTTTTAATTGGGTAGTTTATCTTATTGCGTTTTAAATTCTTTGGATATTTTTTGATACAAGTCTTTTATTAGGTGTGTTTTGCAAGCTTTTTTCTTCCCATCAGTAGCTTGACATTTGTGTTCTCTTAACAGTGTCATTTGCACAGAAGTTTTCAATTTGAATGAAGTCTGGCTTATCCAATTTTTTTCTTTCAATGGATTGTGATATTGGTGACTGTACCTTAGACTTTATCACCAAACCCGAAGTCGTGTCGGTTTTCCTCCAGAGTTCATTTTCGTGGAAGGGGTAAGGTCTGTGTTTAGTCAGCATGTTGCCTATGGACATCTAATTGCATCAGCACCATTTTCTGAAAAGGCTGGCCTTTCCCTTCCATTTTTTTTGTCAAAAATGAGCTGACTCCACGTGCCTGTCTTTTCCTGTTCCACTGTCCTATTTGCTCGCACTGATACCACACTGTCTTAGGATTGGATCCTAGGGGGCAGTTTTGAAACGTGCGAGTACAGGTCCTTCAACGGTGGCCTTCTTCCGTCTTCTGCTGCCTAATTGAGGTGCTTTGCTTTTTTTATGAAATCCAGAACTACAGTGGTACCTCGAGATACGAGTGCCCTAACATACGAGATTTTTGAGATACGAGCCGTCGAGCGAGCAATTTTTGCTTTGAAATACGAGCAGCATTTGAGATAGGAGTCATCGCACGGATCGGCCGGCTGCACACGACCCACCAGTTTACCTCGACTAGAGCGTCTCATAGTTTCCCACGCCTCAAGGTTATGGCACGAATTAAACTTGTATCTTGAGGTACCACTGTAGTTTATCAATATCTATCACATAGCTTGCTGAGATCTTAAGTGGAACCAGGGTGAATCTACAGCTCAAGTTAGAAAAAATGGACATCTTAACAGTAGGAAGCCTTCCAACCCATGCACATGGAATGTCTATCCATTTATAGATCTTTGACATTTTTTCATCAGCCTCTTCCTGCCTATTTTTCTGAGTAAAATTTCAGTGGTTCATAGCCGGGCTCATTCATTTACATATCGTCTGTGCTTTCACGCTATGATGTCATAGGTGAGTACAGTGGTACCTCTTGACCTGAGTTTGATTCGTTCGGTAACCTTGAGGCGTGGGAAACTATGAGACGCTCGAGTCGCGGTAAACTGGTGGGTTGTGTGCAGCTGGCCGATCCGCGCGATGACTCCTATCTCAAATGTTGCTCGTATTTCAAAGCAAAAATCGCTCGCTCGACGGCTCGTATCTCAAAAATCTCGTATGTTAGGGCACTTGTATCTCGAGGTACCACTGTAACTGCAACAAACACTGTCTGACTCACAAATCCTAAAATACGATCTAGCCCTTTGCTGCTCCCCCCACCCCCAATCTATAGCTTAAATTGCAGTCTTTTCTTCAGCCTTGTTTTCAATGCCCTCTTTCTCTTCGCTGGCTTGGTGAGGGAAGTCGTCAGCTGAAAAGAATGAGGTCCCTGTGGCTTCCGCAATGAGTTTACATTTTTCCTTCTCAGACACTGGACACCAGATCCATAGGAGCCTTCTTTGTTATCAAGACCTTGCGGGCTGCGTTTGGAAGCAGGTTCTGATTCGGTTTGTTCGTTTTCTGAGCTCAGAGTGATTGGCCTAGAGGTACAGTGGTACCTCAAGATACCAGTTTAATTTGTTCTGTAACCTTGAGGCGTGGGGAACTATGAGACGCTCGAGTCTCGGTAAACTGGTGGGTTGTGTGCAGCCAGCCGGTCCGCGAGATTACTCCTATCTCAAATGTTGCTCATATTTCAAAGCAAAAATCGCTCACTCAACGGCTCGTATCTCAAAAATCTCGTATGTTAGGGCACTCGTATCTCGAGGAACCACTGTATCCCAGTGCCCATCACAGTCCAGGAAACACAGGGGTGCAAACCTGTTGGATGGATGGGTGTGTGACAGAAGGATCCTCCAATGGTAACTCTAGGGTCCACTGAAGTGCATCAGAAATACCCACGGGAGCCGGGGTACTGGACAAACATATCAGATGCATGAGTTGCATAGTCAACGACCGGTATATAAAAAGCGTGGCCCTTTGTCTGCCAGGGACGCACACAGTCAGATCACACGCACCCTGGTTTCTACACTGAGCAATGTCGCCTGGCATTGGGTCTGCATTAATACCAAAGCAACATGGAAAAGAATACTACCCGTATTTTCCAGCGTCTAAGATGACTTTTTAACCAGGGAAAATCTTCTCAAAAGTCGGGGGTCTTCTTATACACCGGGTGTCACCTTATAGGGCAGGTATATCCCAAATTCTCTATTTTAACTGGGAAAGTTGGGGGTTGTCTTATGCTCCCAGTCGTCTTATACGCTGGAAAATATGGTACTTTACAGCACTATATCCCAGGCACTGTGCTAGGCTCTGTACCACGTGACAGCCTTTCTATCCCAATCTTCTAGGTTAGCCAATTAAGAGTCAGAGAGCACAGTGACTCCCTCACAAGCCCCAACGGTGGCGAGATAAAAGAATCTTGGTCCATGTCCTACCTGTTGCCACACTCAGCGTAGGCACCAGCCCGTGGCCCAACACCCTGCCTAGCTCCCTGCTTTCATCCCGTTAGAATGGCATGTACGGCCGAAACCGGTTTGGCTCAGTGGATAGAGCGTTGGCCTGGGGACTGAAAGGTCCCAGGTTCAATTCCGGTCAAGGGCATGTATCTTGGTTGTGGGCACATCCCCAGTAGGGGGCGTGCAGGAGGCGGCTGATCGATGTCTCTCTCTCATTGATGTTTCTAACTCTCTATCCCTCTCCTTTCCTCTCTGTAAAAATCAATAAAATATATTTTTTTTTTAAAAAAGAAAAAAGAATGGCATGTACGGATGCCAACTCCCAGGGTCCCGCAGGTGAGGAGGCTTCCCGTTCCCGGGATCAGAGCTGACCCAGCCCCCTCCCGGTTGTGGGGTGTCTGCAAATTCTGTCGCTGCCCCCGCTGAGCTGGCCGGCTTCCTCCCACCTGGAAAACGCCTTGCTGGCTCTACACTCGCTCTATCTCGGAGCTACTGGGAAGCCCATGACATTGACAACCAGCCGAGATCAATCCATTTCAGCGGGCGCTGCACCCGTGACCCTGGCCACTTCCTCACGCCGCATTACCGCGGGCCAACGCCGCCTTACTAAGACACAATCGGAACGCAGGAGGGGCGTGGGGAGGACTGTCGGAAGGAAGGAGGGGCTCAGCCAGCCAGCCGGAGCTCACAGCGCCACGCCACCTGCACCCCGGAGAGGCCCAGCCCGCTGATGCGTTGCAGATGGTCACACTGAGGAGATCCTGGGCGGCAGGAGAAAGGGTCTGGAGTCATGTCAAAGCAGGCGCTTCATCCTGCGACTCAAGATGCGAGATGGGTGGCTCCACACATCAACTTAGATAAAACTCCGAAGCCGAGACCGAGTAGGTTCCTGCTCCAGCAGCTCTGGAGATCCAGTAGTACAGTGGTACCTCGAGATACGAGTGCCCTAACATACGAGATTTTTGAGATACGAGCCGTCGAGCGAGCGATTTTTGCTTTGAAATACGAGCAACAGTTGAGATAGGAGTCATCGCGCGGATCGGCCGGCTGCACACGACCCACCATTTACCTGGACTCGAGCGTCTCATAGTTTCCCACGCCTCAAGGTTACGGAACGAATTAAACTCGTATCTCGAGGTACCACTGTATTCTTATCACCACCACCATCATCATCATCATCATCATCATCAATCATTTCTGGTGCTTTGTTGTTCTCACAGCTAAACGACCGCTGCTATTTCCTTCTCTGATTCCCTTTTCCCATCTGCCTCAATGTCTGCCCGGAACTACTCAGGAGATCATCAAGAAAGGGCTGCCGGCACTCTCTCCCCTGCCCCCCGCCCCCCAATTTGTTTAAAGAAATGTGTCCAAATCAAGAGGAGAGAGAGAGAGAGGGAGAGAGAGAGAGAGAGAGAGAGAGAGAGAGAGAGAGAGAGAGAGGGATCTCACTCCCGGCGCTGGACAGAGCTCCCGCAGCTGCAAAGTTATAAGCCCATAAATAAAGTTTATGGTTAAACTGGCCTGACCTGGCTTTGCCCCTCGTACAGAAGCAGTATCTTGTCATTAGTATGCAGAACACAGCGGCCTCATGTCTGCTCATTGTTCCCGGCCACTCTGCTCTATAAATCTCCCGGCCGGGCCAGGGGCGGAGCGGGGAGGGGGCGGCCCCGGGGAGAGGCAGACGGAGAAAAAGGGTCAGGAGAGGGGGGAGGGGCCAGGGCGGCCCCTACAGTCTCCCCGCTGAAGCCCAAGGGGCAGCCGCTGGCTCCTGGCCCTCTGCAGAGGGGAAAGTCACAAGTCACAGTTAAAGACACGGTTCTGCCGCTCCCGGGAGGGCTGGGGACCCAGGAGGCTGTGGGGGACACAATCGAATTCGTGAGATGGAGAACTTTTAAAAAGTTTTCCGGTTCCAAAAACAAAAAAACAAACAAAAAAAAACCAAGGTCAAACTTATCCGTCCTTTTATTTTTACTGAAGAAGCAGCGTTCTTGCTTTGCTTGTTGCTTATTGTTGTTGTTGCTACTTTTTTTTTTTTGGGGGGATGCTTTTTAGGGTTGTTTGTTTGCATTTTAAACAGAGGCCTGGATCCAGCTCATCCATGGCCACAGGGAGAGGCTCTCAGAGATGCTGATGGGGCCTTGTCAATATCGCCCTCCTTGGCAGGCAGGGAAGAGGGGGGAGAGGGGAGGGGAAGAGGAGACGGGGGAGGGGGAATGAGACTCCGTCCTTTGCCATTTTTGCTGAGGACATAAACACAAACACACAAACAAACAGAACGTAGGAGGACCGGGCACGCGGACCGCTGTCCTTGGAAAGATCCCCGAACCAGAAGTTTCTTGGAACGGATTTGGTTTGTCGAAGGGCGAAGGGGTGAGGCCCTCCTTGGCTGAGGCGATGTTCGGTCCCTTTCTGGTTGTTGAGAATTTAGGGGGTCTGACTTGGGGGGGGGTCTCTTGCCTGGGAGGCTGGTGCCCAGGTGGTGAGGAGGGAGGGGGGCTCTGGGAAGGGGCAGGGCCTCTACCTGCTGCTGCCTCTGTGCGTCCAGAGGTCCCACTGGCAGCCAGGATGGGACCACCCTTTCCCGGAGCCTCCCTCTGGGGAGAGACCCTGCAGGCCCACTGGAGGGCACAGCCGGCATCATGGGGCCTGGGCTGCCGTGGCATTGGGGCCGGAGGCTGGATGGTGGAGGCTGAGGAGGGGGAGGGCCTGGCCCTCACGGTGTGGCCGCCCCTGGCCCAGCGGGTCCTGGGCAGGGAAGATGCCAGCATGGACCGGCAACTTGATGGAGACACCAGAGGCAGGCTCTCCGCCCACGGGGTGGGGGAGGGGGTGGCCTGCAGCTTCCTGACCGTGCCTGGGGGCCTCAGGGCATGTAGAGGCTGAGGTCTGCATGTGAGCCTTTTATTTAAGCTAAAAAATTAGTTTCACCGAAACGAAACCGGTGTGGCTCAGTGGATAAAGCGTCGGCCTACAAACTGAAGGGTCCCAGGTTCAATTCCGGTCAAGGGCATGTACCTTGGTTGCAGGCACATCTCCAGTAGGAGGCGTGCAGGAGGCAGCTGATCGATGTTTCTCTCTCATCAATGTTTCTAACTCTCTCTCCCTCTCCCTCTCTCTATAAAAAAAAAAATCAATAAAATATATTTAAAAAAATTAGTTTTGTTCTGTGCTCTTGAGGTTCTCATCTGTTGAACCTCACTAGGACTGGGTACTTCTCCTGTGTATCGTGTGTGTGACTTACATGTGTGTGACTTGTGTGTTGTGTGTGTGACTTACGTGTGTATATGTGGTCACTGTGTGTGTGTGTGTGTGTGTGTGTGTGTGTGTGTGTGCACGCACACACACACTTCAGGGCGCTCCGCAGCATCCCTGGTCTTTACCCGCAGGACACCAATAGCATCCCTCACCCAGTGTGACCCCCCAGAAATGTGTCAGGACGCTGCCCAGTGTCCCCAGGGGGTATAATTGTCTCCCATTCCCCGTGGAGGACCACAGCCTCCCAGACTCCTCCCTTTCACCTCCTCGAGGCCCCGCCTCCAGCTCGGCCTCCAGGCCAGGGCCTGGGGGGTGGGGGAGAGAGAGAAGGGGAGAACAGCATACAGGAGGCAAGGGGCCCCGGGGGGGAGGAGGCAGGAAATACCAAGAAGGGTGCCAGCTTCTGACCTTGCAGACTTTATTCCGCCAGTTCTAAATCCCCCCTGAAACAGAGACCAGAGGGCTACCAGCTCAGAAGGCCGTCGGGGCGGCGCCGAGAACACGCATGCGTGTCTCACGGGAAGGAGGCCCCAGCTTGAACTGGGACAGACTCACACAAACCGAGTCCTGGTTGCGTGTCTGGAATCCAGTCAGCACCACCTTGGGGGGGGAGACGGTCCCTGAGGGAAACCCGGGGGAGGGAGCACGTCCAGGTGGGCAGATACAGTACATTTCCCTGGAGCCGGCTTTGACCAGGGACCCAACGCAAAACCACCCAGAAGGCAGGCCTCGCCTCCATCCCATTGCCGACTGGGGACGCAGGCCGGACCGGAGGACCCGAGCATGTCCGAGTGGCTGCCTGCACTTCTCTGCACCCCCACCGCAGCCCCTGTACCCCTACAGGTGGTTCTGCGTGCACACACGCCCGCCCGGAGCACCTTTCCCGGGGCCGGGCTGCAGACAGGAACCGTGACCGTGGGTGGGCGAGCCGCCCCGGGCGTCCCGTGCAGGCAGGGCGACGTGACCACTTCATAAATCCACGTGGCACAGGCGCGTCTAGTGCCGAAGCCGAGGAGTGTGTGTGTGTGCGGGAGGGATCCTCACTCACCCCTCTCCCCATCATCCATCTTGCTTCCTCTTTGAAGGAGAAGGACCATTACTCACGGCCTGACAGAGTGAAAGGCGGGGAGGAGGGGCCGGGGCCGAGGAAGACAGACCCAGCGTGGCTGGCGGGCGAAGCCTCTGGAAGCCAGGGGAGAAGGAGAGAGGGAGCAGGGGCGGGGTGAGGAGGGGCGATCCCCCCGCCCGGCTTCTGCACAAGGGTGTGGCTGCCAGGAGCCGAGGGCCAGGAACCGGGCTTAATGGCATGTCAGGGGACCCACACGGGGGAGAGAATAAGCAGCAGAAAAAGCGACTGGACACCAGCACTGAGGCACAGGTGCCTCCGGCCATCGGGACGGTCCCTCTCCATCAGCGATCAGAACGGCGGCGGCTGGGAGTCAGGCCCACGGCCCCAGCTTGCTCCTGCCCAGCTCTCCTCCCTCGCTTTCCCCTGCACGTCTGTTTGCTCCTGTGTCTCACTCATTAGGGCCCAACCCAAATGATTCTGGCGACGCATCCGTGGCTCCAGCAGGAAACGCAAGTAGAGCGCGTGGGGCGGGGAGCGGGCCGGGCCTTCGGGAAGCTGCCGCCGTCCGTCCGGCCGGCCGGCCGTCCGGCCGTCCGGCTGCCTCTCCTCTGGGACGAGAGCTGAATTCCAGGGCCTCCTCGGACGGGCCCTCCTCCGTGTCTCCGTAAACTGAAACGGACAGGCATGACCCACCCTGGACAGCTCACCTTATTGAAGCTGTCGGGTGGGTGAGACGTGTATTAACCGGGATGGATGGCCCGCGGAGGGGGCCAAGGAAGGAGTGCCTTCCCACGGGCAGGACACGGGCTGCCGGGTGGAATGTGATCACAACGTCCCCAGCGAAGGAAGGGCCCTGGCAGAAGGGAGCGGGGCCTTAGACTCGGACAGTCGCCCCTTGGGGCCAGGGAGCGCTGCGTGCACCCTCCAGCGCCCAGAGGGAGGGAGGGAGGAAGGCACGCGGCTGGCAGCTGACTTCCGGTGGAGCCATCCCTGCCAGGCCAGGCACAGCTTGCTGATGGCACACAGAATCAGTGCTGCTGCTGTTGGAAGCGCTGGGTGGCTGGTCACACGGCGATACCGAGCCGTGACAGGGCAGACTGGGAGGCAAAGCCAGCAGGGTGTTGGGCACGCTCTGGGTTCAGCGAGGAGGCCCCGGGCGACTGAAGATAGACGCAAAGGTCAAAGGGGAAGCTGGGGGCAAGTCCATGGCGGACACCCCAAGATTGTGATGGGCACTGCAAGACATGCCAAGGACACGGATTGTATCACGAGTGATGTGGGAGACGCTGGGGAGCGGGGTGTGAAGGAGTGATATGATCGGACTCGTGTGTCAGAGCTTCCAGCACATGGAGGGTGAAAGGTCACCTACATGAATGCAGAGAGCGGTGGTTCTCAATCCCACGGCAGCCAGGGAACAGAGGAGAGGCAGAAAAAGAAAAGCTGGCCCTAGCCGGTTTGGCTCAGTGAGTAGAGCATCGGCCTGTGGACTGATGGGTCTCGGGTTCAGTTCCAGCCATGGACACATGCCTGGGTTGTGGGGCTCGATCCCCAGTGGGGGGCATGCAGGAGGCAGCCAATCAATGATTCTCTCTCATCATCGATGTTTCTCTCTCCTTCCCTCTCCCTTCCTCTCTGAAATCAATAAAAACACATAAAGGAAGGAAGGAAGGGAGGGAGAGAGGGAGGGTGGGAGGAAGGGACGGAGGAAGGAAGGGAGGGAGGGAAGGAGAGAGGGAGGAAGGAAGGAAGGAAGGAAGGAAGGAAGGAAGGAAGGAGAAGGAAGGAAGAAAGGAAGGAAGGAAGGAAGGAGAAGGAAGGAAGAAAAAAAGGAAGGAAGGAAGGAAGGAAGAAAAGCTGGCCCTCCACCTCAAACAACGGAATCCTCCTCTCTCATCCACAGCAGAGGTTGGCCAACCGTGGCCCGCCACCTGATTTATAAATAAAGTTTTATGGAGACAGAGCTACCCTCACTCATGTATCTATCGCCCATGGCAGCTTATTTGCTCTCATGGCATTTCTGAGTGGCAGCCACAGCGACCAGAGTTGCTTGTGAAATCATGGCCTGCTGCCTGCCCACCGGGATCCCGAGTCACAGTCCCTGTCCGTTCAGAGCAGCATGGCGGGCTGGAACCGGGCACTGGGGGGGACGTGGCCAGCGTGCAGGGGCTGGGTCTGTGCCTGAGCCGGGTCTGTGAGGCCCACGCCTTTGTCCCCGCCACTGCCTCCTCTGCTCATGGAGCAGCCTCGACGTATGCCCAGGGCAAAGGGCATCACTCTCGGCCATGACCTTGCATCATGAGAACCTCGAGAGAGCTTCAAAGAGCAACCTGCCGATGGGACGCTGAACCATACTCTTGGGGATTGTCATCCAGTGGGCCCGGGCTGGCAACCGAGCGCCGGTGGCTCATCCCACACGCTCCCCTCTGCCTGTTCTAGACTCTTAGACTCTAGAGCAGTGGTTCCCACATGTGACCGTGCACCCGAGGGCTTGTTAAAACACAGGGCGGCTAGGCCCCACCCCAGAGTTTCTGGGAATCCTGGGGTGGGACCCACGAATCTGCCCTTCTAGCAAGTTCCCAGGTCGTTGCTGAGGCCGCAGGTCTGAGAGGACGCAACTGTGAGAACTGCTATTTTCGTGCGTCGTGAGGCCCTGCCACGGAAGGCACTGGATTCGGGGTATCTGGGTCCTGATGCCCCACCACCAACCACCCGCAAGTTCCATAATCTCCCCCAGATCTCCGTCTGTCTGTCTGTCATGTGTGCGCCCCGAGTCCAACCGGGGGAGCCCGGCCCGGTACCGTCGGCGGGCCTCGGTAATTCCCCCCTGGAAGGCACCGGGGAAAGATCAAGGCCGATGAATAAAGGGCGAATAAAACAAAGCCCAGGAAAACACAGCCTTTCAAAATTCGAAATTACCCAAAGCTCCTTTAAAACCCACCACCAGTGGGAACCTGACAGCGTAATTACACAACCTGTGAATATAATTAAGCGCTTCCCTTCCTTCTGTCCCCACCCACTTCTCCCAGGCTTTGGGTAAGGAGGAGGAGGAGGGGTGGGGTAGAAGGGGGGGGTCTCCCCAAGAGTCTCCAGACTCACACCGTGACACCCTCCATTCCCCTGCTCTTGTAAACGGTCCCTCCCCCCCACCACACCCCCACGGCAAACAGAACTTGGATCCGGCTGGAGCCAAAGCCCAGAACTCCTCGGCCATCCATTAATCTTTATTGGGTCTTCACAGTGAGCTCAGCAGGCGTGTAAAAGACAGCAGTCCCCGCAGACTGTTATTAAGCCGACGGAGAGCAAGCGCCCGCCTCCCTTTTCACAAGGTGTTGGCAGCCCGGCTGGTTGTGTCTGCGTCGAAATGAACATTCAGCCACTCATCCCACAAAAATTTATGGGGCACTCACCATGTCGCAGGCCCTCTTCCAGGCACTGGGGGCGTGGCCCGCTGCGACCCAGACAGAAGCCCCCGCCCCCCGAAGGAGAGGAGTGGGGAGAGGCTGCGGGCTCTGAGAACCTCAGGGACAGAGGCTGGTGGCAGAGTCTCTGCAGGCTGAACCCCCAAACCCAGGCCTGAGTCAGCCAGGCCACCAGAAGGGTGGCCATCCACTTGGCATGCCCCTTTCCAGAAAGGTCTATGGAACGAAGGTACCTGCAGGTTCCAGACCAGTAGGCGAAGGGGTTCAAGGTCAGACACATGAAATGCACGTGCTCCCGGGACAAATCGGATGCTGGCTGGACTTCCAGGCGTCTTGCCTACGTGAAATAGTCACTCGCAAGCCAATGGGAGCCCAGGCATCAGACACGCTTCTGGCACCTTCTCGGCTCCTCACAATCTCTGGGTCAGTTTAGAGGCCGCCGTGACCCTCCCTGGAACCTGGGGCTGCTCCCGGTCAAAGAGGGCGCTGTCAACCCCACAAAAGAGACACGTGCTTTGCACAGTGCCCTTCGGGGAAGGTGGCTGATCCTAGGGAGCCCGGGTCCCCACTGTCCGGCCTTCGCTGGCGCCCTGCCCCGGAGGTGGAAAAGTAACCTCCACCTTGTGAAATTGACCTTTCAACATCGACATTCCGAAACTATCACACCCCGGTGGAGCATCCCTGCCTGACAAACGGTTCCAGGAAATAGCCAGACCCAAGAACAGACCACAGGCGTCACCTGACCCCAGAAAGCCCTAATTGCCACGGTTTCTGCAGATTAACGGCAGCCTCTGAAAAGTATAAAAACTTACCCCTGCCCCAGTTTTGGCGCGGCGTCTCCTGCTCCCCTCTCCGAGCAGGTGAACCCGCCCGTGTGCTCCCAATAAAGCCTGTTTAATTCGGTCTCTGTTTGGACTCACGGTTTTTCCTCTCGGCGGCGTAAAAAACCTAACACCCACCGCTGCACCTGTCTGGTGGCCACCACCGGAGTGAAAGGGTCACGGAGGCAGGTGCCATTTGCCTCGTCCAGGGGGGCAACCCCCGCACCTAGCACTTCCCCTGCAGCCAGGTGGGTGAGGGCAGGCACGAACGAGTGGGTGAACGAAGCAGGAAGCTGCGTGGAACTCGGAGTCCCGCAGGGTTCCTGCAGGCAGCCCTCCCCGCCACCAAGCTTGTCAGGCAGCCCTCCCCGAGGACACACGCCCAGAAGATGGAGATGAGACGGGAAATCAAGATTGTACCTCGAGATACGAGTTTAATTTGTTCCGTCACCTTGAGGCGTGGGAAACTATGAGACGCTGGAGTCGAGGTACAAACTGGTGGGTCGTGTGCAGCCGGCCGATCCACTCGATGACTCCTATTTCAACTGTTGCTCGTATTTCAAAGCGAAAATCGCTCATATCTCAAAAATCTCGTATATTAGGGCACTCGTATCTCAAGGTACCACTGTACTTGGAGACCCAGAGAATAGAGAGAGGAAAGAGCCCTGGGAAGACCTCACCAATGGTTCGGGAAGGGAAGTGGGGGCTGGAGTAAAAGCCATGAGCCTCCCACTCTTCGCTCTGCAACACCCTCCCCCACCAGCTGAAAAGGAGGGGTGCCGGAACCCCATGATTGTCTCACTGATAGAAAGTGTGGACAAGGAACCCGGAAGGCTGGTCAACCTTGAAGCTCTGAAAGGTCAGAGCCAGCCACTCCCTATCTAATGGAGACAGTGGTCGCAGAAGCAACTTCCCCACCAAATCATCATGTAAATCCTCACTGATAAGATAGTCTGCCTGTGACTGGAATTGCCTGCTTCAGGGCAAAGGGTGGATCCCAAACTTGAATAAAAGGGGTGGTGAGGCCGAAGGAAGGCGGGAGTCTTCCCACTAGATCCGTGGTTCTCATACAGCTCCTCATGTGGTGGTGACCCCCAATCATGAAATTATTTCCGTGGCTACTTCACAACTGTAATTTTGCTACTGTTATGAACTGTAATGTAAATATCTGATATGTAGGATGTATTTTCATTGTTACAAATTGAACATAATTGAAGCATAGTGATTAATCACAAAAAACAATATGTAATTATATATTGTGAAATATTTATTTCTAATTACAAATAAGTGAAATTTTGTCTTGAATCATGGTTAGCATGTGTAACAGTCTTCATATGACAACAGTAAACTACATTGTTACACTTTTCTTCACCGAGGATCAAGGAGCGGTGTTTTGGTTCCTAAGACCATGGGAAATAGGTGTTTTCCCACAGTCTTAGGCGACCCCTGTGAAAGGGTCGTTCGACCCCCAAAGGGGTCGCAACCCACAGGTTGAGAACCGCTGCACTAGAGGAAGGCTCCCGCCTGGTCCCCCAATATTCCCAAATTAATACTTTTCTGGTCTCTCTTTTCATTTGTGTGCGGCCTCCTCCAGAACCCGAACCCTGAACCGGGAACCCTGAACCACGCGGGATGTGAAAGAGGTTCCCACCGAGGGGGTCAGGTGAATGTGAACTCATTACCTCCAGAGGCCATGGCTCCGCGCTGAATGGGGGTTGTAAGGGCTGGGCGAAGCTGGAGCCCATATTTGGGGTGGAGAGAAGGAAGAAGGAAGAGAGGAAAGAAGCTCAGTGCTGTCGCACTGTGAGACAAGAGTGTTTCAAGGATGCATAGCATGTCAGCCTGAACACCCTAGCATGTATGCAGAGCAACCGAGCACAGGTTCTACAGGGAAGCGAGACTCAGACAGCCGGACAAAGCCCCAGGTGGGAAAAGCCAGCAGCCCCTGCGTGCTCCCACTGAACGCTCTCTGAGACCTTCGCCCTCGGTGGCCCCTCTCCCTGCAATGGTGTGACTTCCCTTCCTGAAAACGCCTCTTCAGCCCTCAGAACTTCATTTCAGCTCATCTCCCGCACCCCGTCCAAACGACTGCTTTCCCCGGAGATAATTAGCATAGCACCCCCAGCCTCCGTCATCACTGTATGTCCCACTCCACACCAGGGATGAGCGTGTGCCCTCTCTCTAACCTGCTTGACCGGGAGCCCCTGACGGCCAGGACCTGTCCCAGTCATCTTCCTCTCTTCCTTTTTTTTGAATTTTAAAAAAATTGTAAGAGCCGAAACCGGTTTGGCTCAGTGGATAGAGCATCGGCCTGCAGACTGAAAGGTCCCAGGTTCGATTCCGGTCAAGGGCATGCGTCCTGGTTGCGGGCACGTCCCCAGTGGGGGGCGTGCAGGAGGCGGCTGATCGATGTCTCTCTCTCTCTCATCGATGTTTCTAACTCTCTATGCCTCTTCCTTCCTCTCTGTAAAAAAATCAATAAAATATATTTAAAAAAAAATTGTAAGAAAGATTGCCACCTGCCACGTCCAATGGGAGCACCCGAACGGGGACGTGTCTACATGGGAAAACCACGTTGTGGCAGAGTCGGAAAACGCTCCCTGAGTCAGACCTTCCGAGTCCCGGGCAATGAGGGAGCCCACATGTCAACACCGGGCGCGCGCTACCCCCTCATCGGGGAGGCCTCTCAGGAAGCTGGGAGGCTCGCAGGCGATTGGAGACTTGTTTGTATCAAATGAGCACTTGCCGGAGTGAGTGTTCAGAGAGCAGCAGGTCCCAACTTGAACTTTCCAGAGAAGTCAAGGCCATGGACCCCACGCCTCTCGCAAGAGAGTGGGCAGCAAAACGGGGCTTCGTTCGGCTCCTCCCGGAGAGACCCAAGGGGAAGGCTGGAGCTGGGGTCTCTGCGGGACCTCAGAAACCTTGCGGGGGGCCAAATTCCCTCCCCTCCGGCCCACCGGGGCGTCTCAGGTTGCTGCCTGCGAGGGGTGAGCGGCACGAAATAACTGTGGCATTTACCGCTGTTAATTAGCAGCAAGGTGGCTCATGAGTAATGTTGTGGTGTGAAGGGCGTGGTGCGCTTTTCATTACCGACTCCCTCCTGCGGGGTTACAGGCTCCGGGGGAGATGTTCCCGCCCGGATGAAACTGGCAGCCGCCCCAGCTTCTTCCCTGTGGGGCTGGTGCCGGACCTGCCTGCACGCCGGCCTGTCGGGATCTGCCTCCACTTCCCCGGCAGCCTTGCTGGGGCCACAGGCTCCTGGCAAACTGGCGCGGGAAGCCACGCAGGCCGTGACACCGGTGTGCGTGAAGCCCCCTAAAGCAGACCACTCAAGAGGGAGATGGGCCTGCTCTACAAATGGCCAGGTCCTCAGGAGGTCACCCCACCAGCCGCCAGGAGATCGTCCAGGAAGTGGACAAGGCTGGGTTCCCTCAGCAGGCAGGGACAGAAGGGTTCCACCGGGAGCCGATCTATGATTCTCACGCCTGCATGCTCGCCATTGCCAGCACAAGCCTGCTAGGGCTGTACGGTCTTCCCATGGGAGGATATGTCGGGGAGTGAGCTGGGGAGGTTGTGCCTTTACCCCGAGTTTATGAGTTTTAACACGCCCTGCCTTCTCGCTCCTCGAGCGATGATCACACCCCACTGTGTTTTGCACTTTATGATTTCTATTGTCCTTTCACCAATGATACTTGTTTATTTTTTAAATATATTTTATTGATTTTTTTTTTACAGAGAGGAAGGGAGAAGGACCGAGAGCTAGAAATATCAATGAGAGAGAGACATCAACCGGCAGCCTCCTGCACACCCGCCACTGAGGATGTGCCTGCAACCAAGGTACATGCCCCTGACCAGAATCGAATCTGGGACCTTTCAGTCTGCAGGCTGACGCTCTATCCACTGAGCCAAACTGGTCTTGGCTCTTTTTCTTTCTTTCTTTCTTTTATTCATTTATTTTTTTTGATACTTTTAAAAAAGTTAAATATATTTTATTGATCTCAGAGAGGAAGGAAGAGAAAGAGAGTGAGAGAAACATCCATGAGGAGAGAGAACCATTCATCGACTGCCTCCTGCTCGCCCCACACCGGGGATCGAGCCCACAACCCAGGCCCAGGCCCTGACCGGGAATTAAAACATCATCTCCTGGTTCATAGGTCTACACTCAACCACTGAGCCACACCAGCTGGGCTCACCAACGACACTTCCTTTTACTTCCCCTCCCTCCATCAGCCCCCTCTCTGAAGTAGGCAACAGAAGCTGTAACGGCTCCGGTGTTGCCGATAAAGAAATGGAGTTTCAGAACTTGGAATGACTTTCCCAGATTTGCAGGGCAGTGCCCAGATGCAAGCTCAGGCCTCCTGCCGCCAAGCCCAGCGCTCAGACTTTCCGCCGGGCACGCTCTGAAAAACGAGGGGTCAGCATTTTCCTCCCACCTGGTCCCACTTCCTGCAAACCGACTGGCAAGCGGGTTGATGGTAACGAACTCTGAATTTTCCCCTGGGAAGAGGCGTATTGCTCAATGAGCTGCAATTCCTCTTCGGCTTCGACTCAAGAGACGCTTGGTTTAGCGTGGCTTGGGGGGCCCACGATGAGAGGTCCTCTGAACTCTGTTACCCCGAATATTAGATTTGAGAAAGGGTTCGGGGGGCAGATGGCTCTGAAGACCATTGCCAGGACACCCCACCCCGATCGGACAGGAGCCACAAAGACGTAACCTCCTTGTCCCCCAGGTCCTCAAAAGGCAATAAATAACACGATAAAGGGAAACAACAAATTACTAACCCATTACCTACTGATTTTAATTAGCGATGGAAACTAGACCCAACACGAACTCCTCCCTAGAAATCCTTCCTGTTCCAAGCACCTGGCAGGGCTATTTGCTCCTATCTGGGAATGCTTTCAAGAAGCTGGCAGCAACCAGCTCGACCTGTCCCATCTCCTGAGAAACCCTTGCAGAGGCCTCCGAGGCCCAGCTAATGAGTCCAGCAGAGCTCCGACGGAGACCCGTGGAAAGGGGGAAGGGCACTGGTCCCCATAGCGTCTGATTTCTTAGCAAATCTTGGCTGAACCGTGTAGAAACCCGAGACCACGAGAGACACCTCATTTTCATGCTTGGAGGTTTCAAGGCTACTTTTAATTACCCACTTGAACAGACTTTCAGCAGCACAGGGTGGATAACGAGGTACTTGTGTTGAATTTAGAAAGGAACTAAATATGCTTTAGTTGGAGGTGGCTTCCCTGCCTTTCTGAGTTGCTTGCTCGTGTTTTTTTGCTGTTCATTGCTTGATCACACATGTGAGCTGTGAAATGGAAGAGAGAGGTGATGAGAAGAGAGCGTGGGCTGAGGATGAAGGCTGCAGCGTGGAATTCCACGGGTGGAGAGGGTGCGTGGCGTGGGCCCTTGGTGCTTTCTCACAAGGGTTTTCCTTGCTGACCAGTGAGAGGAGGAAGTGATCCTGGAATTCGTTTTATTGCCTCCTATGTTCAGGGAATTGACTCAGCCACTGCTGATCCACAACTACTGGCACCCTGAGGTGACTTGGCTGGTGACCCACAGGGACGAGGATCAGTGCTCTCCCAAAGTGGGAGCCAGCCACAAGGTGACAGGAAACAGACATCCCTCCTTACCTTGGGACCCTCTAGCTTTCCCATCTTCCCCAAACCATCTCCCTGGACATCCATATCGTTCCACTGAAGAAGAAGGAAAGTCTCAAAGAGCAACACCAAGGACTTCACCTTACTGATTTCCTTGTACCACCAAGATGAAGAGGTACTATAGAGGTCAGCAAAGCGGGGCCCCATGAGGATGGCCCCCTCTCTTGAACCCCTTTCATTTCCTTATCCACCCAGAGTCCCCTCCAGTATGCATCTCACACTTTTTTTTCTCAAGAAATTCCCTCTCCCCCTTCCTGCCCATTTATATCTTGAAAGCTTATCCTTCTGTTGGATGGGAATGGAAAATCTCATCTACATGTGCTGGGAAACTCTGAGTTCCAAGAGGTGGGAAGAAAGTAGGACCTCAAGTTTACATTATTCTTCCTCCTCCTCCTCCTCCTCCTCCTCCCCCTCCTCCTTCTTCTTCTTCTTCTTTTTTGTTTTTTTTTTTAAAAAGCATTCTTATTGATTTCAGAGAGGAAGGGAGGAAGGGAAGGAGAGAGAGAGAAACATCAATGATGAGAGAGAATCATTGATCATCTGCCTCCTTCACATCCCACATTAGGGATTGAGCCTGCAAACTGGGCATGTGCCCTGACCCGGAATTAAACCATGACTTCCTGGTTCATAGGTCAACGCCCAACCACTGAGCCATGCTGGCTGGGCTGCGTTATGCCTTCTTTAATAGAAAGCTGCAGCTGATAGATGTACAAGGCATCCAAGAAGCAAGACCTCCTCAACCAGCGCCGGCATCACTGGTTACATTTTTTCTTACAGACGTCTCAGTTGGTCTTAGATGATGAAAACACATTTCTCTTATTCACACGGCTTAGACTGTGTTCTTTTGAACACAACCATCCCAGAATTATTGTCCTAAAACGTATTTGATTCCAGAGACTGTATTATATAATAAGACTTTCTGATGAGTGGATGAAACCTACCCATCAGGGGTGAGTAATGACAGGTACAATTAAATAATGCCGGTGACCTAATCTCTCTTCAGTTTATCTCACCGCAAACTGATAATTGAGAGGTGGTTTTACGGAGTCTTCTTTCTATGAACAAAGCTCGCCTTGAGCTCCTCCTCATGATAACATGAAATCTAAGTCAAGTTCATAATGAAAGGAGCCCCGGAAGCGTCCCCTATTGTGTGCTAAGTATTACATTGCTGCAAAATGACAGCAAGCAAAAGGTGAGGGTTTGAACGGGGGAGGTCAGCTACTCACATAACCTAATGGAAAAGCTGGCCTTCTCCGTGGTGGGAGAATGCTCTTCTCAGCTGAGCTCACAGGCTGGGGAGTTAGGTGCAATTAAATAAAAGCGGGAGGCAGGGACCCAGCCAGTGTTGCTCAGCGGTTAAGTGTTAACCTATAAACTAGGAAGTCATGGTTTAGATTCCCAGTCAAGCACATGCCTGGGCTATAGTCTTGATCCCCAGTGTGGGGTGTGCATGAGGCAGCCGATCGATGAGTCTCATCATTGATGTTTCTCTCTCTCTCCTTCTCCCTTTCTCTTGAAAATAAATAAAAATGATGTTAGAAAAGGAAGCTGACTTAGCTATCCAAATCATTCAAATAAACCCTGTGCTCAGTGTATGACAGGTCATTCTCACTAGCTGTTGAACTTTATGCATCCCAGTTCTTATAACTGTCCTGACCTCTTGACCCTATACACAGATACAAAGAGATTATACATAAGTAGCACAAATAAAATTGCCTGGCCTGTTTCAGCCAACCACAGAAGAATACAGCCCATGGGAAAGCCCATGGGATTTGATGCTTCCTTTCCAAGGACTCCACCAACAACAGGGATGCTTGCAAGACAAACACTATCCCCTGCGTTCATACGAAGTACGCAGTATCTCAGTGCACCTTTCCATCTCTAACGTTTTCACCTCATAGTCTGTGAGGCCTATTGTGGGGACATTATTATCGGTAGATTTCAAGTGATACAATGAAGATCAGGGGTAAGTGACTTTTCCATGGTCACAGACCCACTGAGAGAGTATGTCCAGGACCAGAATAAGTGTCACTGAAATTTGAGTTTGTCCTCTCTTCTCCAGAATGTCAGGTTCCGTGGGGTTCTTGCTATGGTGGCTTTCCTTTTCCATGGAAGATAAGTGCCCTTCCCAAGCTCTCTTAAGGGAGATAACAATCTGTTGTAACTGCCTTGACCTCTTGACCCTACAGTGCCCTTCTAGGTGCTGACAAGCATTTGTCAAATGAAAACAAGGGTGCCCATCTCCCCCTCTTCCCTTTTCCTGTCTTGTGGGTATTACTCTGGGGGTAGGTATTTCAGCCCCTGCTCTACCCGGAACAGGATTAGACAGGTTCTTTAGGCATCAGATTTCAGACGTTCAACTTTTCACTTTCTACTCAGCACGTAGGCTTGAGAACTGACACTGAGACAGGAAGGGCAAAGTGTAGAGGCAAAATAGAAGATTAAAAGTTGATGGACAACCCAAGAGAACTAGTGAAAGAGTGGAAATTATGAAGATAGAGACCGCGAGGGATCTGACGCAGCTAAGCAAATTCTACGATGTTGATGTTGTAACCATGGCAATATTTGACCTGGAGACATAGGAAGCCTTAAAAAGGAGGGAGGGGATGGGGGATTCTGATAGAAACCACACATGAGAAGAATAAGAGAAAAGTAAGTCTTATCAAAGGTGAAGAATCAATCCTAGCTGTTGAACTTCATGCATCCCAGTTCTTCTTTTTTTTAAAAAAAAAATATATTTTATTGATTTCTTACAAAGAGGAAGGGAGAAGGATACAGAGTTAGAAACATTGATGAGAGAGAGACATCGATCAGCCGCCTCCTGCACGCCCCACACTGGAGATGTGCCCGCAACCAAGGTACATGCCCTTGATCGGAATCGAACCTGGGACCTTTCAGTCCATAGGCTGAGGCTCTATCCACGGAGCCAAACCGGTTTCAGCCATCCCAGTTCTTGATGAAAACAAGGTAACATTTGCTGAGCTAATGAAATGTATAATTAACCTCCAATGAATTTTTTTAAAAGCAAAAAATTGAAATAAAAATTTTTGAGTGGTAGCCAGAGTAAAGAAAAGGTTCCAGCAGGGATGTCACCTTACTAGAGTAGTGAGGCTGATTAAAAAGAAGGCTTAGTGCCCAGCTGGTGTGGCTCAGTGGATTGAGCATCACCCTGTGCACCAGGAGATCTCTGGTTCGATTCCTGGTCAGGGCTCATGTCCTGGTTGTGGGCTCCATTCCCAGTAGGGGGTGTGTAGGAGGCAGCCGATCAATGATTCTCTCTTATCAATGTTTCTCTCTCTCACTCTCCTTTCTCTCTTTCTAAAATCAACAAAAACATGTATAAAAAGCAGACTGTGGTGAACATCAATACCGGATCCTATCTTTCATCACCCTGTTGTTGTTGTTGTTTTAAAGAAAAAAAAACCCACAAACAAACAAACAAAAAAATGAGACCTAGTGACTCAGCGGTACATTGATAGAGGGGATCTGACTCCCTTTATTATTTGGATAAAAGGCCGAGATGACCTCCAACGGCCCTGGATAGTTCTAGATTCCTCAGCTGCCATGTGTAGAAGAGTGCCTCCAAGCAGGCACTGAATCCTCCAGTAAGATGATGCTCAAAACGGAAAGGGCCCGCTGGTGGTCAAGCTCAATTTCCTTCATAAGATGAGGAGGAAGGGCACAGAACCTTAGGTTCTTCTTCTCCATGTCTGTCTGTCACGCACTGCGTGACCTTGGGCAGACCAATAGAACTCTCTGAGCCCTGGGTCTCCATTGTGTGTGATGGAGGTGACGATCCTCAAAGCACAACACTGTGGTAAGCGTCACACTTACAGAAGAAGAGCAGAAGTGCTCAGTGCCGAGAGGCACTTTATGCGTGTTGATAGAGTTTAGTGACAGCCCAGGTGCCCAAGTAGATGAGTGGATAAAAGAGCAGTGGTGCATTGACACAATGGAATACCACGCAGCCGTAAAAAAGACTCTTACCGTTTGCAATAGTGTGCAGGGACCTGGAGAGTATTGTGCTAAGCAAAATAAGCCAGTCAGGGAAGGATAAACGTCACATGATCTCACTCATATGTGGCATCTAATGAGCAAAACTGTTGGAAACCAAACATTGTTCTCACTAAATGGATGTAAACAAGAGACCAGAAGGCTGATCAGCCTTAATTGCTCTGAAAGGTCAGAGCTAATTACTCACTGTTTAGATGAAAACATTGTTAATTGAAGCAGCCTCTACCTCAGTGGTTCTCAACCTTCCTAATGCTGAGACCCTTTAAGACAGCTCCTCATGGGGTGGTGACCCCCAACCATAAAATTATTTCCGTTGCTACTTCATCACTGTAATTTTGCTACTGTTATGAACTGTAATGTAAATATCTGATAGGCAGGATGTATTTTCGTTGTTACAAATTGAACATAATTAAAGCATAGGGATTAATCACAAAAACAATATGTAATTATATATTGTGAAATATTTATTTCTAATTACAAATAAATGAAATTTGGTCTTGAATCGTGGTGTAGCATGGGTAACAGTCTTCATATGACAACAGTAAACTACATTGCTACACTTTGCTACACCGAGGAGCTAAGACCATAGGAAATATGTGTTTTCTGATGGTCTTAGGCGACCCCTGAGAAAGGGTCGTTCGACCCCCAAAGGGGTCTCGACCCACAGGTTGAGAACTGCTGCACTAGAGGAAGGCTCCCGCCTGGCCCCCCAATATCGCCAAATTAATATTCTCTAGTCTCTCTTTTCGTTTGCGTGCGGCCTCCTTCAGAACCCAAACCCTGAACCGGGAACCCTGAACCATGTGGAACGTGGAAAGGGGCTCCCACACAAAATAAACTGACGAACAAAAGAGATCCAGAGACGTAGAACAGGGAACAGACTGGGGAACCTCAGAAGGAAGGTGAGGTTGGGTGGGTGAGAGGGAAGAAATCAACCAAAGAACTCGTGCGCATAAATATATATATATATATATATATATATATATATATATATATATGCGTAACCCATGGAGACGGACAACGGATGGTGAAGGCCTGAGTTGGGGGTTGGGGGGAGGTTGTAGGAGGTCATTGGCGGAAAAGGGGGTCGTATGTAAAACCTTCAATAATAAGGATTACAAAAGAAGAACATAAATAGTATTTAGTTGAGAATGCTGAGGTCCAGGAGGCGAAAGGACATGGGGATGTCGAGTTAGTAAAACGGTCAAGACCAGAACTTGGGTCTCTTGCTGGTCAACACCACCCCGATTCAGGGGTGTTTATAACTGTCAAAACGCAGCGATTTAGGGAGGCGCTCCCGTTTGCCATAGATTGAGCTGTGAACAACCCCCAAGGCCATTGGCCAGGGTTTGCTTCTTCCCCATTCATCCTGAGGATGCAGAAAAGGAGGGCACGCCCCGAAGATCCATAGGGCACCCTCCCAGCGGCCCTGGGTGCTCTCCCTGCACCCACACAGGGAGAAGCAGCGATCGGCAGCACGAAGAGAGAGAGGAGTGCCAGCATGCTCCCAGAAAGCCCATCCAGGGCAGCACAGAAACCTTCTGGGTGCAGGCAACCACCCTGGGGCCGGGAAAGAAACTGGGCCCAATCCCAGCACCCACACCCTCCCTCTGGGCTCCTCACGAGACGGCCTGTGTTGTCCGGAATGCCGGCTACGCCATAAATCCGCCCACCGGGTGCGCCCCGGCAACCTGTCCAGCCCCCGCTGCAAGCAGCGCATCCGGCCGCTGACGGCACTCTGGACTGCCTGGCTGAGAATGGCATTTTAAATAGAGAGAGAGAGAGGGAGAAAAGAAAAAAAAAAAAAACACGCCCTATTATTTGACTCTGGTAATTGACACCGAGTTTCTCATGAGTAATTTCAGAGCGCTCAGGGTGTGCCGGGTTTAATTTAACTTCCCTTTCCAGGAGCCTTCCACTCGCCGGGCAAACCCTATTTCGAATGGGGTGAAACGTACCGTATTTTCCGGCGTATAAGACGGCTTTTTAACTCAGGAAAATCTTCTCAAAAAGTTGGGGATCGTCTTCTACGCCGGGTGTCATCTTATAGGGCGGGTATATCCCAAACTCTGTGTTTTAACTGGAAAAGTTGGGGGTCGTCTTATACGCTGGAAAATATGGTACATCAACCGCCAACGTGGGTGCTGTCAAAGCCTGACCACCTGCCCTCTTAGGGGCTTACTGCTCGTTCCCAGGTCATCCTGCCAGAAACCATTACCCTATTTGCTGCCGGGGGCCATTCAAAGCAAGGTGGTCTTTATGGTCCCAGTCCCTGGACACATCCTCAACCTCCCCACCAGCCACCAGAAGCCCCATCTGTGGCCTGCTCACATGTGCTCACCGACGGATGCCAACACTACGAAGCAGCTACCACTCCCCAGTCTACGGGCGAGAAATCTCCTGCCATCGGCATCTAAAATCCTTCAGCTTACTGAAGAGCGGCCTTCCCCATCAACAGAAAGGACAAAAAACCTGAACCCTTTAAAATCTAAATTTGCACATTTACCTATTGGAGCATCAGTGGAAAGGATGAAATAACTGGGAGAAGGGAGTGAGAAGTGGAAGAGATGCCTGTGTCTTTGAGGCAGAATCGGAGGTGGCGAGTACAAAACACAACGCAAAGGGCTGGAACCGAGGGGCACGGCCGTGAGTGCACGGGGGACTGTGGTGAAGGTCAAAGTCAAAGCCAACCAAGGGGTTGGGCCTCATCTGCCATTTTGAAAAGCCTTAGAGATCTTCCCGCTAAGCCAAGCTGTCTCACCAAGGACTACAGTGGTACCTCGAGATACGAGTGCCCTAACATACGAGATTTTTGAGATACGAGCCGTCGAGCGAGCGATTTTTGCTTTGAAATATGAGCAACATTTGAGATAGGAGTAATCACGCGGATCGGCCAGCTGCACACGACCCACCAGTTTACTGAGACTCAAGCGTCTCATAGTTTCCCACGCCTCAAGGTTATGAAACGAATTAAACTCATATCTCGAGGTACCACTGTACTTCCAATGCCAGCACCCACAGAGTTCCTGGACCCCCCGTCCCCTCTTCGGGCTCTAATCGTGGATGTGCACCTTCAGGTCAGACCTATGCACCGCTGTCAATCACAGCAGAGCCCTCCCTCTGCACCTGCCTTCACCCCGGGAAAGATGAAAGCGGCCGAGGGGGCGGTCGGATGACTGCCAATGACGTAAAGATGATCCTGGGCAAGGACCTTTCATCCGGGAAAAGTCTCCAGGTAGACCTCATCCCAGCCCTTCACAATCTCCTCTTAACGACCCGCAGGCCGGGATGCTGCAGAGACTAAACCTGGGGCGGGATGTGACGCTTTGTGGCCGGGATGTAGAGTGTCATGTCCTTAGAAGGACCATCTAAGATAGTCCTGCTGCTCTTTCTGTCGAGTCGATGGGACCACAACCATATCACGGGGCCCGATGCTAAAGGAGGGCAGTGGACAGGGGGGAGGGAAAGAGGGAGGAAGGCAACACACTCTGCAATCTCTCTGCTCAAAGCCTTTGTTCAGCCGCCACATTGCTTTGGTGACTGAGGCAAAGGCGTAATAACACGCGTTATCTGTTCGGTTTATGGCGTGTGTGTGTGTGTCACAGGTGCACAGGCCTATTCCTGGCTGGGAAGTATGCCTGGTAGGTGCCAGGAGGAGGGGGGAGGGCACGCAGGTGCTTCGGGCCAGGGGAGAGGCAGCTTTCTCGTGGGCAAGCTGGGCTCTGGCACTGTCCTTGGGACCATGATCTCGGGCCAGGTGGTGATTTTGAGAAGAGGCCATTTCATCAAGAATAACTAATTTAAAAATAAATAATAAGTACCCTAGCCGGTTTGGCTCAGTGGATAGAGCACCGGCCCTCGGACTGCAGGGTCCCCGGTTTGATTCTGGTCAAGGGCACGGACCTTGGTTGCAGGTTCCCTGGCTCTGATGGGGATGCGTGTAGGAGGCAACCAATCGATGTTTTTCTCTGTCTCTCCCTCCCACTCCCACTCTCTCTAAAAACCTATGGAAAAATATCCTTGGGTGAGGATTAACAACAAAAAAATAAATTAAGAAAATAAAAAGTGGCCAAAACCGGTTTGGCTCAGTGGATAGAGCGTTGGCCTGTGGACTGAAAGGTCCCAGGTTTGATTCTGGTCAAGGGCATGTACCTTGGTTGTGGGTACATCTCCAGTGTGGGGCGTGCAGGAGGCAGCTGATCGATGTCTCTCTCTCATCGATGTTTCTAACTATCTATCCCTCTCCCTTCCTCTCTGTAAAAAATCAATAAACTATATTTTTAAAAAAAGAAAAAGAAAATAAAAAGTGACTATGTGAATTCTTGCCTTCAAGAGTCTGGATGAAGAGCCAGCACTAAGAGTTGACCTTGACATCTAGCGTGGAGCTGAGTTTTCTAGATGGGTGGTGGGAGGAGGAAGAAGGAGAAATGGGCTGAGGAAGTCCTGCTTGTAGACCTATGAGAGCACACTTGCCTATTTTTATGTTTTCTGAAATATGCTCTTTATGAATGAAATATTCACGCAGAGGCTTCCGTAGCGGAATCTTATAAAAACACACAGTAGCTTTGGGCCAAACAAACCTGCATCTAAACCTCACCTTCGCCCCCTTGGGGGCTGCGTGTGTGATCATGGGAGATCCTCACCGACTGTGGGTGAATGCATTTGTAAAATGGAACAACAACACCTGCCTTGGAAGTGTTTTGAAGAATGAAGACCATTTAGGCACCCAGCGTTCACAGCTTCATCCTCTGTCCTTCCCCGGCATGCACCTGGGAGTGGTTTTCCTCCAGATTCTAACAGTCCTTCTGACCCTACTGGGGAGTAGATGGCACCACCACCATGTCCCGGGGGGCCCGATGCTGAAGGAGAGGGACTCCCCCTGACTGCCTGTGAGAGGCCAGCCCAGCCCCCGGCAGGGTGCATGAAGGAAAGACAACCAATACAGCCAACCAGCCTTCCACAGAGCCTGGGAGAATGGATGATAGCTCAGGAACACAACTCTGCATTCAAAAAAGGCACGTGGGATTGGCACTGAAATGAGTTCACTTATATTTCTCTAAGGAGGGTGGAGAGACACCTAGAACACGTCCTCAGGGCCAGTCGTTGCCTCGGGGTGAGCTTGCTCTCTGCAGGATGTCATTTAGGGTCCCTGGTTCAGATCACACCAAGCCTGTGCTCTTTTGCAGACCATCTGAGTCTCTCCCCAGTCCTCAAAGCTGGATTTCTATCGTCGTCCATTCAGCCCGTCCTTCACCCGTTCGCTCGCTTAGCAACTGTGCTTTGGATTGAGGAATGCTGCTGGGAGCTGCGAGGTGTGCAAAGAAGAAGTGAGAGAAAGACACAGCTGCCCCGAGACCGCACCTCAACACAGTAATGGGCAATTCCAACAGGTGCTACGGATCTGACCCTGCACTTCGCTCCCTGCCTGCAGCTGCGCGGACTTCCGTGGAAGTCATCAAGGCAGGAGGAGACAGGAAGAAGTGAAATGCACACTTTTATTCAGCAGCATTGGAGGCACTCTGAGGATAACACACACACACACACACACACACACACACACACACACCACAATCAAAAACAAAGGAAACTTCCGGTTTAATACTTACTTCCGGTTGTTACCTTCCAGAGAGATTTTCTCTAGTTCAGAAAATCTGGCATGTGCACATGAAGACATAACCACTTGTGGCAACCGTTTAAGAAAAGCTAAATCACTCTTCCTTTCAATTTTTCTGAGGGTTCAAAATTAAAAAGAGAAAAAGATGCTGCAAGCATCCTGTATTCATTTTCCCATCAGGGTCCCAAGCGTATTTGTATTATTGTAAGCGTTTAAAGCCTGGAATGGTTATTCTAATCCAGTGATTCTCAATGCCGAGACCCACAGGTTGAGAACTGCTAGCAGGGTCGCCTAAGACCATCAGAAAACATAGATAGTATTTACATTATGATTCATAACAGTAGCAAAATTGCAGTTACGAAGTAGCAACAAAAATCATTTTATGGTTGGGGGTCACCACAACATGAGGAACCGTATTCAAGGGCTGCGGCATTAGAAAAGTTGAGAACCACTGTCCTAATTGAAACGGAGAGGAAATTCTCTGTGAAGGGAGCCTTTACAGATAATGGAGTCATTTTCATGATTGCTGATAAGATAATAACCCTGTACCTCTCCAGCACATAAGTTCTGCCTGACACTGTGCTGTTAATAACCAATATGAGTTATGTTGTCTCATTTGACAGAGGAGAAAAGGGAGGTCCAGAGACATTGAGTTCAAGTCTTACGAAGCAAGAGAAGGCGGCAAAACCAGGATCTGAACTTAGTTCTGTGCAACCGCAAGGTCAGTGTTCCTTACTCACTGTCAGAATGTTTCCCTGACAAACCAGACTTTAGATAAGAAGGAAAATATGTCAGCAGGCCAGTATGCACCATAACAAGCAGATGAAAATATCTATGGCCGATGAGAAAAAAAGAAAGGTTTGGCTGTAACAAGGATCATGAGTTTTCCCCAATAGCTATTCTCACCTTCTTGATTTATTAATAAAACCCCAAATCTTAGCCAGGCATGAATAGGACCCCTAGAGTCAAATAAATAAATAAATTAAATTAAAAAAAATTCCCAGCCTCCTTTGCATCCGGGTGTGGTCATGTGACTGCTTGTTGACCAATGAGATTTAAGTAGCAGCCATTCCTATAACTTGCAGCAAATGTCCTTAAAGGGAATAACCGTGTCCTTCCCTCTTCCCTCCATTTTTTTTCTGGCTGAACTGTGGATTGGATGGCTGGATCTGAAGTGGGGTGATCTTGAGAAATGGAAGTCACACATAGTAGAGCAACAAGGTAGGGGGAGCCCGGGTCTCTGGGCTCCTGAGGGACCAGAGCCAACATTCCTGTCCGGGGCTGCCTGTATTTGGTCTTTGAAAGGAAAGAGAAATCAGCCTCTGTGTAGTTTAAGTCACTGGTAGATGGGGTTCTACTGTTACTGGCAATTGAACTTAATCCTAATTAGAACACAGTCAAATTTGACTTGAGCCAAGAGTTGCTGAGGCGATTGGTGGTGGGCAAGCGGGTTGGAAATAAGTGGAGAACTTCTCAAGTTACGGCATGTGTCATTTAGTCAGCAGGCTTTCTGGGCAGACAAATATAATAAACCTGGCATTTCCAGAATCCGCTGTGGGGTGTAGAGCATCCCAGTCTGAAGAATGAATGGAAGAAGCGAAAGCCTGTGGGGAGTCACTTGAATAAGCCAGGTTTGGGGTGTTCAGGGCCCCTCAGAGGGGTCGGGGCTCAGGAGCTGAAGCTGCAGGATTTAGATTCTCGGTTGAAACCCAGGGTCAGCATAGAAAGTGATCAAAGGTGACTGAGGTTTCTCCTTGAAGGGCCATGGTGTGTTGACAAAACAGAGAAATCAGGAAGTGAGAGAAAAATCAAAGAGGAACACAGACTTCTCTTTTAGATTGTGGGGCTGGAGATTGTAGAGAGACACCTAGAGAATGCAGCTGGGGGACATGTGCCTCTAGCTAATTAGATGAAAAGTCTTAAAAATGCTAATTTAGCCCAGCAGGTAAGGCTCAGTGGTTGAGTGTCAGCCTGTGAACCAGGAGGTCATGGTTCATTTCCTGGTCAGGGCACATGCCTAGGTTGATTGTTCGATCTTCAGTAGGGGGCATGCAGGAGGCAGCTGATCCATGATTGTCTGTCTTCATTGATGTTTCTGTCCCTCTCCCTCTCCTCTCCTCTCTCTGAAATCAATAAAAACATATATATATATGTGTATATAAAATATGAATTCTGCCCTAACTGGTTTGGCTCAGTGGATAGAGGGTCAGCCTGCAGACTGAAAAGTCCCAGGTTTGGTGGTTTGATTCCAGTCAAGGGTATGTACCTTGGTTGTGGGCACATCCCCAGTAGGAGGTGTGCAGGAGGCAGCTGATCAATGTTTCTCTCTCATCAATGTTTCTTTTTTTTTTTTTAATATATGATATTGATTTTTACAGAGAGGAAAGGAGAGAGAGTTAGAAACATTGATGAGAGAGAAACACCGATCAGCTGCCTCCTGCACACCCCACTACTACATTCCTACTGATTTCTCAGTGTCTTCAGCTTATTCCTTCCATGTGTCATGTGTCTTTAGATGAGCTCAGTGTGTGCGGAGTGGTAGAGCTGTAGGTGTGTCATGGATGTTTAGACCTCGCTCATCTCCCCTCGAGTGAATGCCCCTGTGCTTATGAGGATTGGATGAGAGCCCAACAGCACCTGTGTGTGGATCCCAGGTGGTCTCAGATTTCCAAGCAGCTTTGGGGACCTGTCAGGGAAGAGAACCCTCACAGGTGTCACTTAGTCCCTACAGGTTTACAGCAACCAAAGAGCAGGCGGTGGTTTTCCCAAGAGTAACAGCCAGATCACTGACTCAGCCAAAACGGACTACATTTCACCGCATGATGTTGGTACAATAATGTTTCCCATTTCACAGATGGGAATGCTGAGACATAGAAGAGTTGAGTCAGGTGTCGTCTGTCAGCTGATGTGAGGGCCAGAGGGGTTTGACTCTATCATGTGTAGGACCCATGAGTTTTTTTTTTGTTTTTTTTTTAATATATTTTATTGATTTTTCACAGAGAGGAAGGGAGAGGGATAGAAAGTTAGAAACATCAATGAGAGAGAAACATCCATCAGCTGACTCCTGCACACCCTTTACTGGGGATGTGCCCGCAACCACAGTATGTGCCCTTGACCGAAATCGAACCTGGGACCTTTCAGTCTGCAGATGCTCTATCCACTGAGCCAAACCGGTTTCGGCGAGGACTCAAGAGTTCTATCATCACCCGAGGGACCTCTTTCTGCTTAGGTACATGGAGACTCCGATATTCTCCCTGTTTCCAGCAGCACCTACCCAGGAGAAGAGAAACCTGGGGAATCAGCCCTGACCCAGACCTGGGGTGGGACAGGTACAGGAAGCCAGCAAGACCAGCACGGGCACGGTCCAGGGCCGCCGGCACGCAGAACCAGCCTGTTCCCAGACAGGGAGGGGACCGTGGCAGCCAGTGGCCCAAGGACCGGAGGTGGGGCAGAGTCCCGTCATCCCCTTTATCCGGAGGCAGAGCTGGGCGCGGGCCACGGGCCACAGCTGGAACCTCCAAACCGCCTGGCAGATCCTGACACATTTTATGGCTTCCCCGGTGTCCTTTCCGCCACCCAGAGCACCTACTTCTCGGAGACAGGGGCGGCTCCGGCCTTCCCGCCCCCCAGTAATTGTGGTGGTGACCGGCCCCTCCTACCCACCCCCTCCGGTGACTCCACCCAAGGCAGACACCTCGGAACAGCTCTGCTCTGAAGCACGCCCAAGACTGTTACCTGGTAAATGAAGTAAGCCCTCGAGATGAAAGACCAAGACGATCTGCTTTAGTCCGGCTTATGCATAATTACGCATTCATCAGTCAGGGCTTTAATTACCAGGAGATAAAGGTGCCATTAGCGTTGGGAGGAAAACTGGCTCCAGCAAAATGCATTTCTTTTGTCTCCCAGCCAGTTGACAACTAACTGTTATCCTGGGGAGGGCTTAGCAGGGAGACACCGGCCTAAACCAGAAAAGTCCCTCCGCTGTCAGCAGCGAGGCCACTGCGCGCAGTGGAGAGACGCAAGCGCTCTGGAGCTGGGGCGCGCTGCCCTGCAGGACGGAGAACGGAGACCCCTCAGAGACAGAGAAACGGAGAGGGACGGGTCAGGGAGGGGAGCTTTGGAGCCACGCTTAGAGGGTCACCTTGCTACCCCCTGGCGTGAAATGCAGAGCCTCAGGTTCCGTGCAAGCCCAGCTGAGCCAGAATCTGCGTGTGTGCAGGGTCCTCAGGTGGTTTAGATGCACGTGTGAGTGTGACACACATGGATGGTGAGGTCCTCAACCCCCTAACAATGTCCCTGCTGCTCAGGGGGGAGGGTAGAGGGAGGACCGAAGGAAAGAGGGTGAAGGGATTAACCAAAGGACATATATGTATAACCACTGACACAAACAACAGTGTAGCAGGGCCAGAGGGATAGAGGTGGGCAAAGGGGAGACAATGGGGCAGGTGCAATAATGCCAATGAGCCGAAACTGGCCTGGCTCAGTGGATAGAGCGTTGGCCTGCGGACTGAAAGGTCTCAGGTTCGATTCCGGTCAAGGGCATGTACCTTGGTTGCGGGCACATCCCCAGTAGGAGGTGTGTAGGAGGCGGCTGATCCATGTCTCTCTCTCATTAATGTTTCTAACTCTCTATCCTTCTCCCTTCCTCTCTGTAAAAATAAATAAAATGTATTAAAAAAAATAATGGCAACGATAAAAATACAGAAAAACAAGGCTTGGGGATTTGCTGTGCTCTCCCATGTGTATATTAAGGAGGAAACTGGAGGCAAATATGTGTGTCTGAGTGCGAGTGCGTGTGTGAACGTGTGAATGAGTGCGGGATGTGAGTGTATGTGTGTGAGTGTGTGTGAGTATGCATATGTATGTGTGTGTGAGAGTATGAATGTGTATGCGAGTGTGAATGAGTGGGAATATATGACTGTGTGAGAGCATGTATGTGTGTGAGTGTATGTGTCTATGTAAACATGCATATGTATGTGAGTGTGAATGAGTGTGAATATGTGTGTGTGAATGTGAAATATGTGACTATGTGTGAGTGTGTATATGTGTGAGTGTGTATATGCGTGTGTGTATGTGAATATGTGACTGTGTGTGAGTATATATGTGTATGAGTGTAAGTGTATGCGTGTGTGAATATGCATGTGTGTGTGAATGAGTGTGAATATGTGACTTGTGTGAGTGTGAATATGTGACTGTGTGTGTATATGTGTGAGTGTGTGTATACATTGTGTGAGTGTGAGTGTATGTGAATGTGAATATGTGAGTGTGTATATGTGTGAGTGTGTGTGTGTATACATGTGTGAGTGTGAATATGTGACTGTGTGTATATGTGTGAGTGTGTATATGTGTGACTGTGTGTGTGTGAGTGTGTGTGGGGGTGGTAGGGAGAGTTTTTCTTTTCGCTTAGCATCTGGCAGGGAAGCAGACTTGCCCTTCCCGTGTTGCGCTAAAAGGTAAACATCACTGGGAGCACAGCGGGTGCAGGAGGGGGACCACGAAACCCACACAGCGTCGCCCTGAAGTGATTCCTAAAGCCGGCGGCGAAGCACCCCCGGTGGTGCGCGATGCGACAGACAGGTCAGGGCAAACGCTGGCGAATGCACGGCGGTGCCTCTCCGCCCGCGGGCTGGGGCAGGCAGCAACAGAGAGCGAGCGTTTCACAACGAGGAGGAGAGGAAACTGGCAAGCGAGACGCCCGGGGAGAGGGGGGCCGGGGGTGAGCAGGGATCACATCGGGAGAGGAATTCCTTGGGTGGCGAGGTTAGAGGCGTGGTGCGACGTGAGGGCGGCATCTGGACCATGCCCACGGGTCGGATCCACAGACCACAAATGCCAGGCAGCCAACCCAGAGTTTTCAATAATTAGCCAGAGCTCGGAGGTGTGAGGACAGACTTGGCTTTCCACTCCAATGCTGTCATTTATTGGAAATGTCCATCGGGAGGTCATGGCCGTGTTCTCACTGAGCCTCAACCTTCTCATCTGTAAAAGGGGGACGATTCTACCAATAGTTGCAAAGAGTAAACCTCAACACGATGGCTGGTCCATATGACACTCTCAGAAATGGCGGCTGGTGTCACTTACTGCTCTCCCAGCAAGTATTCCCGCCATTATTAATTTCCCAGCAAATGTCTTCCGTTGGCCCTGACCTTAACCCGTGTGCTGAGACACGGATGGGAATGATTCAGACACTTCCATGAGGCTGTCCTCTGCTCACCTGGTCCTCTCAAGGTGTGATCATGTACGCAACGCATCGCTTATTTCAACAGCAGCGAGAGCTTATGCTGTCAGGCAAGTTCAGCCATGAGACCACACCACTGGGCTCCAATGGGAAGGAGAGCGCAGTGGCAAGGCACAAACAGGGCGGAGACGGTGCCCTCTCCATCACAGGCACCTGCATCCTCCCCGGTGCGGCTCTGAAGAAGAGTGGGAGGTGGGAGCCGATGTCCTGGGCCTCTGGACAGAAACCCACGCTCTCGGGAATGATTCCAGTACAAGGCGAGTAACACACACTCCCTCCATCCCACGGAGCATTCCCTCCACGCATGTGTCTCACGGGAGGGGACACAGTGCTGAGGAAGCCAGGCTCAGCCACGCCGCAAGTGTCTTCTTAGCACCGTGACACAGTCTGCTTCCTGGACCGGGTCATCTGCCAGCCAGACGCAGGTCTTTTGTCCCAGGGATGTTGGCATGGGGAGGCAGGTGGGGCATGCTCACCGGCTGAGGAGTGCCTGTGCCTTCACCAGGGGCTGCTAACCCGGCAGGAGGCTTCCAGAAGTGCTGAGGGGCAGCCATCCACCATCGGCTCTGAGACAGACACGCCGGGGCCGGAATCCCTACCCTCTGAGCGGGCTCGGTCCCTCGGTCTTGGTTGCTTACCTCTCTCTGAGCTTCGGTGTCCTTGCCGGTGAAATGAGCACCGGCTTGGAAACTACGTCTACCTCCGTCAGGGTTCTGGGAGGAGCAGACGCCACACTCAAAGTGGGCAACTGAAGGATGGTTTGATCAGGGCACTGCCTCTAAAGGAGCGAGCTGAGTGTATGGCAGGGGTGGGGGGTCTCTGCCTGTGGACCACATAAGGCCTGAGAAATCCCTTGGTCTGGCCTGCCAAAGCATCAGGGGTGGCTTTATTAAATGTTTGACCAAATACATCAGGCTGATTTTTAGAAGAAAAAAATACTCACACACACACACACACACACACACTAGAGGACCAGTGCACAAAATTCGTGCATGGGGGGTGTTATCACTCAGCCCACCCTCACCCTCTCCAATCTGGGACCCCTCAAGGGATGTCTGACTGCCCGTTTCGGCCCGATCCCAGTAGGATCCTGATTGATGCCTAACTGCCCTCCCCTGCAGGCCTGGTCTTTCCCAACTGCTCTCCCCTGAAGGCCTAGGTCCCCCCAAACTACCCTCCCCTGCAGGCTTGATCAGCCCCAACTGCCCTCCCTTGCAAGCCTGGTCCCTCCCAACTGCCCTCCCCTACTGGGCATCTTGTGGTAGCCATCTTGTGTCCACATGGGGGCAGCCATCTTTGACCACATGAGAGCAGCCATCTTGTGTGTTGGAGTGATAGTTAATTTGCATATTACTCTTTTATTACATAGGATTTTAGAGAGAGGAAAGGAGAGGGAGAGAGAGAGAAATGGAAATTTCAATCACTCAGAGATAAACATCGATTGGCTGCCTCCTGCAGGCCCCACATTGGAGACCAAGCCCGCAACTTGGGCATGTGCCTCGATTGGGAATCGAACCATAACCTCCTGCTCCATGGGCGGACATTTGGCCACTGAGTCACACCGCTGGACAACAGACTGATTTTTAAGTTGATAAATTTGTATTTGCCTGTAAATGATGGTATAAATATCCAAATGGCCCTTGGCAGACAAAATGTTCCCCACTCCTGGTGTAGGGGAATAGGGGGGAAGAGCAGTAACCCCAGGACTAGAAACAGCGGGAACCACCACCCAAGAGCTCAGAAGATGGATGCACCTTAACCGTAGCTTCAACTTTAATGGAGGGATGCGGCCAGCAAAGCAACCCTGTAATCAATGCACGGTGCGGCCCTGACCTCTCCTCCTCTCCGTGGCTGACCCCATCCCGAAGGCCAAGGGCAGGAAAGCCTGTGGCCGGTGTTTCTACAGCTCAGCCTCTTGGGGCACCGAGCAGGGAAGAAAAGAGTGGAGAGTGGATCCGGAAATCCCCAGCACAGTCTCATAGGGTCATCATGGGAATTACACAAGATTATACTCCTGCAGCGCTCGGGTATATAATAAGTGTTGGTACATAATAATGGAGCACATAATAAGTGTTAACGGAAACAATGACCCTTTTCTTTCACCAATGGAAAAAAGTGCGAGTTTAAAAGTTTCAACCCCTTTCCTTAAGGTATGTAGAACCGAGACTATTTTGGGTTCTCAGTTCAAAACTCCCAGAATGCCTCTTCCCAGGTGTGGGTACCCTGGCAGTAGTGAGAAAACTTCTTCGAGAAGAAACATCTCAGGCTACCAAGGAGCGTGGCCACACACCCACTCTTTGTAGCTTCTCATTTTAGATTCCCTGGGAAAAATTAACAGGGAACATCACCGCCTAAAGTATTTATGCTATAAAGAGTGGATCTGGCCAAAGCCGGTTTGGCTCAGTGGATAGAGCGTCGGCCTGCGGGTTGAAAGGTCCAGGGTTTGATTCCGGTCAAGGGCATGTACCTTGTTTGGGGGCACATCCCCAGTGCGGGGTATGTAGGAGGCAGCTGATCGATGTCTCTCTCTCTCTCTCATTGATGTTTCTAACTCTCTATCCCTCTCCCTTCCTCTCTGTAAAAAATCAGTAAAATATATATATATATATATATTTTAAAAAAGAGTGAATCTGTATGAAATGTGAGAGTCTACAAAAATGCACAAAGGAGTATTTGCAAGTTGCAGGTATGTCTTGACATTACATTTAAGCAGATCAAGAGCTAAGCATAATCTGTCAGAACCAGCACCTCTGTATACTCATGAGCCCAACACTGGCCAGCCTGGGAAGCATTGTCAGGATTGCCCACAGGACAACAGACTGGAACTCAACCCTCGGTGACTCTTGGCATAAACCATGCCAACTGTCCCCCTCGAGGGCATCCTTCCAGGTATGGCTTCGGAGCCCCGCCTGCTCAGAAGGAAAGCTTGTTTGGCCAGCGCGATGGAATCTCAGAGCAGCGGGAGTCTGCCTGGCCTGAACTCCCGATTTCCATCCAATGATACTTGAATCTTACACCCAACTGTTATTGTTATGGAAACCATCGCCCGGAAATGACCTCTGGGCACCCCAACTGCTGCCAGGTCACACAATCATCTACGACCCCTTCCGAAAACAAGAAGTCACCCCATACCAACTTGCTCCTGCACGAGGATCCCCAGTGTTACTCCAACGCCTCAGGCATCCTTAATCTCCTGCGACGATAGACCTCTTCCGGTCAAAGAGCGATTTCCGCAGGAAACGTGACTTTATTTCCCTCCGACCTCCCCAGGGCCATCCCTGAGGCGCCCTGGAGAATGCTAGCTTTGCCATCTACCCCCCCCTCTCACCCCCCTTTCTCTTGGCTTCCCCCAGTCCTGGCAGCCCATAAACTGCTCTGCACCTGGCTGTAAACCACACGCCCGTATCCCCAGCAGAAGACAACACCAACCGATTGCAACAACCTTGGCCTCCTCTGCAAACCGCTCGAAGCGCTTACTCGGGTCCAAATTGTTTCATCCCAAGCTCATCGGATGGGCAAACCGGGGCGTCG
>PVJN01015830.1:0-43565 GCA_004026805.1 Lasiurus borealis
ACCCACCTCCTCAACACCCACCTCCCCACTCACCTCCCCACCACCTATCGGCCCCCCTCCATTCGCGCCCCCCCCTGCATGGTTAAAGGAGTGACCAGTGTGTTTGCATTTTTTGTTTCCTTTCTATTCTGAGGCATCTCTTGCCAGGTGTGTTGCTGGCTTCTCACTAGGTGAGGTGGGTGCAGTCAGCTGGGTTTTCTAAAAGAATGAAGTGTAAAGGCTTGTACACATTTACTCAGGGGTCCGGCCCAAGTTCACTTCCCTCTCCCGTGGCCAATTCAAGCATCAAGAAGAATGAGCAATAGGGGAGAAAATACCGTTTTCATTGAAAATACATGCAGAAGTGTTTACAAAGGACAGCGGCTGCATCAGTCCATTTGGGACCAGACTGAAACATGGTACCAACAGGCATGCAGGGCCTCCAGGAGTTTCCGTGAAAGGGCCTTGAAGTGTCCCAGCTGGAGGCCCGCGGTGACCTCACCTGGCCTTACAGAGGAGGGGCGGGGAGAGAGGGAGGCGGGGGGAGGGCAGGGCTGGCAGGGATGAATGGGACTCTGGTGCAGGTCTGTCCTTTGGGTCCTCCGCCAAGCCGCGGCAGGGAGGGGCGCACTGGGGAGGGGTGGGAGCGCGCTCCTAAGCGAGGGCTCCAAGGACGCCTGGGCTCAGCCCGCGGCCGGTCTCCGGAAAGCAGCCCGCAGCCCGCAGCCCGCGTGGGCTCGCACTCCTCGGGGCGGAGTCACCGTCCTCGCTTCCGGGACCGGCCCGCCCGGCCGCCCTCCGCGCCGCCGCCGCCCGCAGCCAGGGGCCGGCCTCCCGGAGAGCCGAGCCCCGCCCTCCTCGGGAGGCCCGCTGGCCCGGCCGGAGGAGCGCCGCACGCTCGGGCCGCCGGGGGCCTGGAGAGTCGCCGTTTGGGGAGACATCGCCCAGATGCCCCGTCCTACCGCGGGGCTCCCTGTTTCCAGCCCGGCTGCCCGGGCACCGCGGCCCGGGGCGCCGCTCAGGGCCCGCCCGCCCGCCCCCTCGCCCTCTGCGGAGGGGAGACCTGGCCCCGCCGCGAGCGAGGCCGCGGCCTGCGCGCCCAGCTCGGGGCCCCTGAGGGACCGGCCCCGCTTCCCGCCTCCCGGCCGTTCCGTCTCACCTGCTCCCGCCCCGGAGGCGCCCGCGGCCGCTCCCGGCCCCCGCCCGCCGCCAGAGGGCGCGCCCAGCCGCCCGCCCGCGCCCAGGGCGTGCTGCGGCCGGGCGGCCGAGGTCCCGCGGGGGAGTCCGCCCCAGGGCCCACTTTTCGGTACCAATTGGGATCCTGGGTGAGCAGACCGTGAGAAGGAGGCGCAGGCGGGAGGCGTCTCGGGGCAGCTGGCCCGGGGAGGACCCGAGAGCGGGACCGGGGGCCGCGGAGCAGCGGTAGCTCCCCCTGAGGCGGGTCCGCGGTGGCCCTGCAGGCGCCGAGCGGTCGGTCCGGTATCCCCTCGCCTCCCCGCCCACTCGTCCGTCAGTGGACGAGGCTTGTCCTGCAGAGAGCCGTGCCCTGGGGCAGGCCGTTTCTTCAGCGGAGCCGGTCCCCAGGGGTGCGCTGAGCGCTGTCTTCCCGCGACCCAGCTGCGGAACCAGCTGTTCTGAGGGCGGTTCCGCAGCAGCAGCAGGGGCAGAACTGTGGGATGGTGGCGTTCCTGGGATGCGAGGGCACAGCTGCCAGCATGCAGTCCCGTGCGCGGGGAGCAGGTCCTTCCAGAGTGAGGGGGACACTCGGCTGCAAGGAACCTGCGCTTGGGTTTGATAGTGCGCCAGCCAGAGGGAACAACGCCTGAAGGAATTCAAAGGGAAGAGCAAGGAAGACGGCAAATATGTTGTAAAGCCTAAAATAACACCGACTTCATAAAGTATTCATCATAGTGTCATATGTGGTCACAGAGTCAGGGATAACCTAAACCTAAACTGGCACCTAAGAACGGATTGGGGAGATGGGGTTGCCTTTAAGGTTCTCTTGCTGGCCAGGGAGAAGGCAAGGAACCACTGATTGCAGACTGGTTAGTCCGGGATGCGTTTTGTCATTTTTACAGTAATCATTAAAGCCATTAAAAGAACAGAAAAGGAAAAATGAGTGTGGAAGAGGTGGAACAACAGAAAAACATCACAAGCACAAGGGTACAAAGGGTTGAATAAAGGATGAACAAAGAAATAACAGCTAACAGCTAAGCAAAGCAGAAACCTTGGTTCAGCTGTACTGACAATGCCAGACAAAATATGCTTTCAGGGGAAAGCACTACAAAAGCCATGGGAGTCTCTGTAATTATAGATTACTGAACTCACCTGGAGAACTTGGCCTCAAAATTGGTAAAGCAAATATTGATTGAAGGACAAAAAATGCACAATCAGAACGGGAGGTTTTAATGTGGCAAACAGTAACCGAAAAACCAGAAGGTAAGTATTTGATTCATTTGATCTTGAAAAGCAGGCCTGTATGGCACATGGCCTTGTCCTCAGCCACGGACTCACTCTTATTTGATGAGCCACTGTGAGGATTTCTCATCAATTGGGATTGTTGTTCCACGCTTACCTGGGAACTTCCTTCTATTTAATTATCTCACTTTTATGCATTTGTAAAAAGAAAAATATGAGAGAAATAAATTGAATAGCGTGTTAGAATTCTTTTCTTTGAATCTTTTGGAGACACAGAGCCATTGATATTCCTGCTTTTCCACATATTACAGCCCTCCTGCCCTGGGAGGCTGGCCAGGCGTTTCTGGGACCCACCAGCATCCACCAGGAAGCCTTTTTTTAAATAAATTTTAAATATATATTTTATTGATTTTTTACAGAGAGAAAGGGAGAGGGATAGAAGGTCAGAAACATCGATGAGAGAGAGAGACATCAATCAGCCGCCTCCTGCACACTCCCTACTGGGATGTGCCCGCAACCAGAACACAATGCCCTTGACCGGAATCGCACCTGGGACCTTTCAGTCCACAGGCTGACGCTCTATCCACTGAGCCAAACCGGTCTCGGCAGGAAGCCTTTTTCAGACGGTAACTCTTCACCTTCTGTGGCGTGCCTAATGCTTCCATTCTTAAATTGTGCGTCTCAATATGGTAAAAGTTCTTTTCCAAGAGATCTTCACAACGCAGAACAAAGACACCAGACCAGCACCACTCTCCTGTCCTGTTGCTTGATAATAATGATGACATGAAAATGATGGGTAACTGGGAATGGGTGTTCCTTCTGCCTCAATGGTGAGCAGGTTTTAAACGTGTGAGCAGCACAGAACGCCATTCCTCCTGAGTAACTTCAAACTCAGAATGCTTCCCTTTAATAAGTCAATATGTTATTCATAACATTCAAAGTTTGGTCACCAGGAGAGAGTGAAAAAAGTATCCCTCTCCTCACAAAGAACAATCTAACAGCTATAAACTCGCACTTGTCTCCCTACAAAACATGGAGAGTGAGGCTGAAGCCCTTAAACCAGAGGTGTCAGCTCCTCTGACCTGACTGCTACTTGCGCAGAGGCCGTCCTCCATGTCCTTCTCTAACACTTCCCATTGAGAAGCTTGTTTCCATACAACGCACGGAGACATTTGCTCACACACACTTACTCTCAGAAAGGACCCTTTTTGTGCTGTTGATAAGCCATGAAGACTGTCACCTAGGCGTGTACAGGGTTTCGGAGGTGCTGGGAAACACCAGTCACCAAGGCCTTTCCTCCGAAAGCCTGAAACCCAATTGTGCAACCAGGGCGTCCACTGGCCCAGGCACCCAGGCTGAGTGGTGGGGCAGAGGCCATAGATGAAGTTCCGCACCTGGTGCTCCGTGAGAAGACAATGCAATCACTCAGCCCTCCTGCCACGCCTGGGAAGACAGCCCAGCGTGCTCTGCCGGGGCCTCCCAGGACCGAACCTCAGCACACATCAGGGTCAGGAAACCGCTTGAACCAAGTAAACTGCCTCACGTATTCAGATCCACGGAGCCTTTTGCTGCTGCCTATGAACAGACAGTGCGGGCAAGGTCTGCCTGTCCTCCTGGGAACAGGACATCATTGCCTTTGGGCTATTTACAACTAGGTCATCTTTGTCATTGCTCTTGGCCAACTTTGTGGAGTGTTTGGAACAATCTAAGCCCGGAGTTCCTGCTGCTGTTTTTAAATGTCATGCATCAACCTGGAATTATTTCTTTTGAAAACACTGTGATGGTCTTGACGCTGACGTAGGGAATCCAAGAGGCCTGTGATGTCTGTGAAGCTGGCCTCCAGCAGGGGTGGCGGTGCCTGTGTTGAGGATAACTCCTGCCCCTGCCCAGGGCTTGGGGAGCTTGAAGCCAATTGGCACTGGGACCCAGGCAGCTGGGGCATGCTGCACCGCTGCCAGATCCAGTTCCAGGTGCCAGCGTGAACCTGGAGCCAGTAGGTGAGCTTGAGGAGGAGGCTGAGCCACACATCTGCTACACCAGTGCTCAAAGCCCAGTCATGCTCCCCTGGGAACTACGCACCAGCAGCACAGCGGCTTTCATCTGCGCCTGCAGCCTGGCGGACTACCTCTCCGGGTATCCCTTCCCCCACACAGACCCCTTCCTACTACTAACATTCCACCTGGCCCCTGCTCCCACCTTCCCCCTGCCTGGGCAGCCGCCACCCCACTCCTCCGTAAGCTTTTTTCTTTATTGTGGATGTGTTTTCATTTGTGAGGAGACACCTAGGATTCAAATTGTTGTGAAACGTAGTAAATCTACATTATAACTTCAAAGGAACTGTCCTAAGGTTTCGAATATGGCTTCATTAGTTAAATTTCTACCAATAAGGTAAAAGGCGCTCATAATATCAAGTCTCCATGAACAATGTTATTAGTTCTCACTTCAAGTCTGGAAGCCGTATCTGATAGCCATGTTGATTTTCATTCCCTAATGATCAGTGGTGGTGAGCATCTCATATCTACCTTGTATTCTTTTCTTTCTTCCTTTCTTTCTTTACACCCACTACCGTCAGGTCCCCCTGCTCAGTCTCCTGCCACGGCCACAGCACAGGTTTGGTGGGTCTCCCAGGGCCTTAGGAAGAGGACCATGGGGTTCAGAGAGCATGTTCTGTGCCCTAAGGCCAATAGGCACAGACTAGGGTCCTGGCCACTCACCTACCCAGAACCCAGAGCCCAGCCACCAAGGCCTGCCAGAGCCAAGGCTCCACGGGGCTGCTGAGCTCAGGGGCAGTGCAGGCTGGTCCAGGGCGGAGAGGCCTGACCTGAGTGGGGAGGACGGGAGACCACTATTTTGCAACTTGGATCACAGCTCTCATACACAGCCCACTTCCAAGGGTAGTTGTCAGAAGTCCGAGTAAGCTGCTAATGAGGGTAAGGAAGATGCACCGGCAGCGCCTGTATCAATGGGGAGAAGGGGCTGCTGCTAGGCTCCAAGTCCTGGTGTCCGCTGAGGCTTCTGAAGACTTGTCTGCTCCTGGTGTTTGATGAAGTGATGACTGGAGGAAATGCCTGCTCAGAGGAAAGTGCTGGATAAGCCTGGGAAACCATGTGAGCCCCGAGGCCACTGTGCCTGTCACAGACAGATTCCACAGGACAATTTTATCTGGGGGTCCCCCATGGATGATTGGCCTCATATGACCCATTCCATGGTCTCTTCAAGGAGTTCTTTTTTTAAACAATTTGCTGTAGAGAACACAGGCTGAGTGTGATTTCAGCCAAAGCTTTCTTAATGCCCGAGGTCCTGGTTATACAACAGGCCTCCTGTTCTCCTCACTTGGAAAGCACAAGGAAGCACATGAGATGCTCAGTGTCACAGACCATTAGGGAAAAGCAGATCCAAACTTCAGGGAGATGCTATCTTAAGGGCTGCAATGGCTAGGGGTGAACATGGGCGCTAGTTACAATTGTTCATGAAAATGTGAAAATATAAGCATCTTGATACATAGTTGGAACAATTTTAACCAATGAATCCAGATTGAAATCTTAAGACACTTCCTTTAAAAATCTAATGTAAATTTGCAATATATCTCAGCAATTCCAGTGCTAGGTTTCTACTCAAGAAATGAAAACACAAAAAATAAAAATAAAGAAATTTCCACACAACTGCCCTTAGCATATGTAGAAATGTTTTGTTTAGTTCTGTATCGAGCTGATGCTGATCTTCCAAAATGCAGTAATTCCCTCTTCCTCCTGAGGCATTCTAGCTGTGTCTTCTCCCTTCATGCCAAAGGAGACCCTCTTTAGTACTTCTTCAGTGCAGTTCTGCGGAAGATAAACCTTCTCTCTAAAATGTCGTTTTAAGGATGATCATCCCATTAATCAATGTTTAACTAGAGAAACAGAGCCAGTCCTTTGGGAAGCTTTCTTCCTTATTGGTCCTCATCAACAGGAGGAGAGAGAGCGTGAGGGGACCCCCATCACTAGAGGATATTAGGCCTAACTTAGTGATGCTCAGTCTTCCCACATCCCCACATACAAAAAAATCAATTCACTTCAATGATTTCTGTTCTTTTGTATTCATTACTAAGTTGTTCCTCACTCTTGGTTTGGTGCCTGTGTATGCTAGCCTTAGCTTCCCAAAGTTAGTCCTCATTTTAATATTCTATTATTGTAGCTCACTATCCTTTTAAGCCATCGTGGCTAGTCTAACAGTCTAGCATATATACAATAAAACCTTATCACTTACACAGGGTTTCAAACCTGAAAGCAGTGTGAAATCTTAATCAGATAATGTTTACCAATTCTGCCTACTGAATTATTGAAATGAGGAGAGGTAAAAAGTATGATGCCATATTGTTATATTCATAAAGAATCCTAGAAAGGGGGCCCTAAAGGTTTGAAAAACAAATTGGGCTATAAATTCCCTCATAGTACAATACTCAAAGACCCAAGGTCCTCCAAGGTGAAATACCTTGCCATCTTATTTCTCAACATGGAATTCAGTACAAGGTGGGAAACATCACCTTTGGATACAGAAGTCAATAATAAACCCCCAATTTCCTTTCACTATATAGGTTCAACATCTTACCAAAAAATTCTCATAAACTTTCTTACATGAGCCTCAAACTCTTCCTTTAATAGAAAAAGGGGTGTAATTTCTTTGATTTGAAAAAGAAGATCCATAACTTTTTCTTTTCCCCTGGAAGGCTGTAGAGCAAGAAACAGTTGCCATTGGACTTGGAAAATTTTTTTATATGACATGAAAAGCAAAGGCAATGAAAGTATAATAAAAAAGTGGAGATAACCAAAGACAGAAAGTGGAGAATGCATAGAGACTGGTAGGAAGGGCAGAGGTACAAAAGGTTTGGCTGGGCTCAAGCAGACAAAAGCTGAAGTTCAGGAGGGATTTCTCAGCTGTGAAGGTGCCACTGAGATCTCTGGGGTCTAATCCCCAAGCTGGACCCCTCAGAAGAGGTCATTAGATGTGAGAGAGGTACCCACATAACATCTGGCTGTGAAAAACAGCAGGATTACTGTCTAACAGAGAGAGATGGTTGGAAATGCAGCAACCCTCTTAAAGGACCAACACAACATTTTGAATGCAGCTACCCATTTTGGGCTCTGGCAGAAGGGGAGAGTGTACTAGAGCTGTGTGAGCAAAAGTCAGGGCTGTGGTCCCTGGGTTTAGAGCTCAGAAGGCAGACACCCTGGTTTTCATTCCCTCATGCTTCAGAGGTCATCTTTATCAGGCAGACCTTTGCTATCCTTTCATTTTTGCCTGGGGGGAAGACAAGTGACACTATTGGAAAACCCCTTGCCCTACCCTGTGGAGTTTCTGAGGCCCATTAAGAGACTGAGACTAACAAGTAGCCTCCAGGCAGAAGCAATTGTCCCACTCTATTTGAAAACGTCTCACCCACCTGTGGAGAACTGCTTGAAAACAATCAGACTGAATCCAATCAGTCTGCAGGTCGAGGCAGTTCCCTGGAGGTTTAGAGTCTTTGCATGGTCTAATTAGTGAGAAACAACGGTTTGGCTCCTCACCATAGACACCATCCTATATTGCACAGCAATGCAGAAGCCAGTGGGATTCCAAGCACCTGCAACTAACACCTGCAGGACCACCTCAGTGGGGGACGGAAGTAAGCTCAGAACAGGGTCAACCATAGTGTGAGACTCAAGGCAGATCCTCTCTCTAGGCTAAGGAGTCCCTGACCACTGAACAGCTAGCAGGAAGACATTGGGGTTGAACCTCATTGGCAGGCTGGTTGGTAGGGAAATTATACATGTTGGTGAATTTCTCATCCAGACACCTGAGCATCCTAATCACCATTACTCTAAATTCTTTCTCTGACAAATTACTTGCCTCCATTTCATTCATTTCCTTTTCTGGCAATTCCTCCTTTCTATCGTTTTTAAACACAGCCATCAACCATCAACTTCCAATTACAACAGGAGAGTCCAAACAATGCACACTAAGAGCATTCCTAAAGCATCCAGGCATTTTTAACACCAATAATGAACTCACAGAAAGAGAAACTGAAATAATAATCTGATATCCCATTGCTACAAAACAATTTAAGAGATCTAGGAATAAACTCAACTAAGGAGATAAAAAACCTGTAATCAGAAAACTACCAGACATTGAAAAAAGAGATAGAGAAAGATACAACTAGGTAGAAGAACATACCATGTTCATGGAGTGGTAGAATCAACATCATTAAAATATCCAAACTACCCAAATCAATCTATCGATTCAATGCAATCTCCATTAAAATACTAATGGAATATTTCACAGACCTAGAAAAAACTCTCCAAAAATTTATATGGAATTTTAAAAAGATCCTGAATAGACACAGCAATCCTAAGAAAGAAGAACAAAGTTGGAGGAATCACAATACCATATATTAAGTTATATTAGAAACCAACTGTCCTCAAAGTAGCTTGATACTGGCACAAGAACAGACATATAGACCAATATAAAACAATGGAACAGAACAGAAAACCCAGAAATAGATCCAAGCTATTATACTCAATTAATATTTGACAAAGGAAGCGAGATCATACAATGGAGTAAAGTAGTCTCTTCAATAAATGGTGTTGGGAAAATTAGACAGATATATACCAAAAAAAATGAAACTAGATCACCAACTTACACCATACACAAAAAAATAAACTCAAAATGGATAAAAGACAAATGTAAGGTGGGAAACCATAAAAATCTTAGAAGAATCCATAGGCAGCAAAATATCAGCCATATCTTATAGCATTATGTTTACCAATACATCTCCTAGGAACAATAGAAACTATGGAGAAAATAAACCCATGAGACTATATCAGAATAAAAAGCTTCTGCACAGCGGAAAAAAAATCAACAAAATAATCATAGATTCCACTGCATGGCAGAACAGATTTGCCAATATTACCTCTGATAAAGGTTGAAGCTTCAAAATTTATAGGGAATTAATGCAACTTAACAAAATGAAAATAAACAATCTAGTCAAAAAAATGGGCAAAGGTCCTAAATAGACTCTTCTTGAAAGTGGATATTCAGAAGGCCAAGAGGTATTTGAAAAAATGTTCAAAGTCACTTGTCATTCAGGAGATTCAAATAAAAATAAAATTGAGGTACCACCTCACCCCTGTCAGAATGGCTATCATCAACAAATCAACAAAGGACACATGCTGGTGTGGATGTGGAAAAAAGGGAAACCTCATACACTGCTAATGGGAATGCAGACTAGTACAGCCTCTGTGGAATAGAGTATGAAATTTCCTCAAAAAATTAAAAGTGGAACTCCCATATGACCCTGTAATCCTACTTGCAGGAATATATCCCAAGAAATCAGACATACCAGTCAGAAAGAATATATGCAACCCTGTCTTCATAGCAGCACAATTTACAATAGGTAATATTTGGAAACAGTCTAAGTTCCCATCAGCATATAAGTGGGTTAAAAAATAGTGGTACATTTATGGTATATTTACACAATGAAATATGATGCTGCTGAAAAAAAGAAAGAACTCTTCCCATTTGCAACAGCATGGATGGACCTGGAGAGCATTATGCTAAGCAAAATAAGGCAGTCAGAGAAAAGTAAGTATCATATGATCTCATTCATTTGTGGAATATAATGAACAACATAAACGGATAAACAAAAATAGATCCAGAGACATAGAAGCATTGAACAGACTATCAACCCTCAAAGGGAAGGTTGAGAAGGGTGGTTGGAGGTGGGAAGATAAGAGATCAACAAAAGAACTTATATGCATATAAGCATAACCAATGGATACAGACAATAAGGGGGTGAAGGCCTGGGATAGTGGGTGGGACAGGCTAGGAATAGGACAATAGGGAAAAGGGCCATATGCAATACTTTCATCAAAAATAAAATCCAATTGTAACTATTACTATTTAAAAAAATTGATTGTATGAAGCAGAGGACCAAATCAATGATTTGGAAGACAAGGTAGAAATAAATACCCAATTAGTACAACAAATAGAAAAACTAATTAAAAAGCAGGAAAGTACCTTAAGGGACAATTTCCACATTGTAGGAATACTAGAAGGAGAAGAAGATGAGATAGTAACAGAGAACCTGTTTAAAGAAATAATGATAGAAAACTTCCCCAATCTGGTGAAGGAAAATGTCACACAAGTTCAGGAGGGACAGATAAAGATGAACCCAAAGAGACCTCAACATAATTAAAATAGCAAACATTGAAGACAAAAGAAGAATCTTAAAGGCAGCGAGAGAGAGAGAGAGAGAGAGAGAGAGAATGAATTACATACAAAGCAGTTCCATTAGAATGTCAGCTGACTTCTCAAGAGAAATACTTCAGGCCAGCCAGAAGGGAGTAGCATGAAGTATTCAAAGTAATAAAAAGCAAAGGTCTAAATCCAAAACTACTGTCCAGAAATGCTATTATTTAAAACTGAAGGTGAGCCTGGCTGGCATTGCTCAGTGGTTGAGCATTGACCTATGAATCAGGAGGTCATGTTTTCATTCCTGGTCAGGCACATGCCTGGGTTGTGAGCTCCATCCCTAGTGTGGAGTGTGCAGGAGGCAGCAGATCAATGATTCTTTCTCATCACTGATATTCCTATCTCTCTCTCTCCCTCTTCCTTCCTCTCTGAAATAAGTAAAAATATTGAAAATTAAATAAAATAAAATTGAAAATGAAATTAAAGCTTTCCAGACAAAATAAAGATTAAAGGAGTGCACTACCATCAAACCAGCAATACAAGAAAAGTTAAAGCAGTCCTGAGAGGAAAGTTCATAGCTCTACAAACCTGCCTCAAAAAAACAAACAAACAAAAAATTATAATAAACTATTTAACCCTACAACTAAATGAATTAGAAAGGAACAGCAAGAAAAGCCCAGAGGAAGTGGAAGGAAGTAAATAATAAAGATCAGATCAGAAATAAATGACAGAGAGATGAAAAAAAAAAACACAACAGTACAAAAAATCAACAAATCCAAGAGCTGGTTCTTTGAAAAGATAAACAAGATTGATGAACCCCTAGCTAGGCTCATCAAGAAACAAAGAGAGAGAATCCACATAAATAAAACCAGAAATTAAAGAAGTGATAAAACAATGAACACCACAGAAATACAAAGAATTGTAATAAAATACTATGAAAAACTCCTTGGACAACCTGGGTGAAATGGACAAATTCTTAAGAACATACAATCTTCCAGAATCAGAAAACCTGAGTAGGCCAATAAACAACAGGTGAAATTGAAGCAGTAATTTTAAAACTTCCAGTAAACAAAAGTCTGGGACTGGATGGATTTACAGGTAAATTTTACCAAACTTTCAAAGAAGAATTAACACCTATCCTTCTCAACTATTCTAAAAATCTCAAGAGGAAGGAGCACTTCCAAGCTCTTTGTATAAAACTAGAATTATTCTAATTCCCAAACCAGATAAAGAAATAAAATTACAGGCCAACATTCTTGATGAGCACAGATGCTAAAATCCTGAACAAATATTAGCAAATTTGATCCAGCAATATATTAAAAAGATCATACACCATAATCAACTGGAATTTATTTCAGGGATGCAAAGTTGGTACAATATTTGCAAATTAATAAATGTGATACATCACATAAACAAATTTAAAAATAAAAACCACATGATCATATCAGTAGATGCAAGAAAAGCATTTGACAAAATCCAGCATCCTTTTTTGATAAAAATTCTCAGTAAAGTGGGAATAGAGGGGTCACACTTCAACATAATAAAAGCCATATATAAGAAACCTATAGCCAACATAATACTAAATGGCAAAAACTAAGTGTTTCTCTTTTTATTTTTTATTAATGTAGTACATGTATACATATCTTTCCATTGCCCCCTCTCCCAGGCATACCCCAACCTCCCAGTGTCTTATGTTCATTGGTTATGCTCATATGCATGCATACAAGTCCTTTGATTGATCTCCTATCTACCCCACCTCTCCTTAAACTTTCTACTGTAATTTGACAGTCTGATGCTTTACTGCCTCAGTATCTATCTTTTTGTTCATCAGCTTATAATGTTCTTTATTATCCACAAATGAGTGAGATCATGTGATGTTTCTCCTTCATTGACTGGCTTATTCACTTAGCATAATGCTCTTCAGTTCCATCCAGGTTGCTGCAAATGGTAAGAATTCCTTCTTTTTTATGGCAGCATAGAATTCCATTGTGTAGATGTACCATAGTTTTCTGATCCACTCATCTGCTGACGGGAACCTAGGCTGTTTCCAAATTGTAGCTATTGTAAATTGTGCTGCTTTTGAACATAGGGGTGCATAAATCCTTTCTGATTGATGTTTCTAGTTTCTTAGGATACATTCCTAAGAGTGGGATTGCTGGGTCAAATGGGAGTTCCATTCTTAGGTTTTTGAGGAAACTCCATACTGTTCTCCACAGTGGCTACACCAGTCTGCATTCCCACCAGCAGTGCACAAGGGTTCCTTTTTCTCCACATCCTTGCCAACACTTGTTGTGTGTTGATTTGTTGACAATTGCCATTCTGACAAGTGTGAGATGGTATCGCATTGTCGTTTTGATTTGCATCTCTCGGATAATTTTTTACTTTGAGCATGTTTTCATGTGTCTCTTGGCCTTCCTTCTGTCGTCTTTCGAAAAGGTTCTATTTAGGTCTGTTGCCCATTTTTTTTATTGGATAATTTATCTTCCTTTTATTAAGTTGTATAAATTGGCTGTAGATTTTGGAGATTAAACCTTTATCAGTGATAACATTGGCAAATATGTTCTCCCATACAGTGGGCTTTCTTGTTGTTTTGTTGATGGTTTTTTTTTTTGCTGTGCAAAAGCTTTTTATTTTGATGTAGTTCCATTTGAAGTTCTTTCAGCATATGTCTGAGATTGTGCTGCCTGTGTATTCCTCTAGTATTTTTATGGTTTCCTGTCTTATGTTTAAGTCCTGTATCCATTTTTAGTTTATTTTTGTGTATGGTGTTAAGTTGGTGGTCTAGTTTCATTTTATTGCGTGTATCTGTCCAATTTTCCCAACAACATTTATTGAAGAGGCTGACTTGACTCCATTGTATGTTCATGCCTACTTTGTCAAATATTAATTGAGCATAGTGATTTGGGTGGATATCTGGATTCTCTATTCTATTCCATTGGTCTATATGTCTGTTCTTGTGCCAGTACCAGGCTGTTTTGAGAACAGTTGCTTTGTAATATAGCTTGAAATCTAGTATTGAGATCCCACCTACTTTATTCTTCTTTCTTAGGATTGCTGTGGCTATTCGGGGTCTTTTTTTTTTGTTCCAGATGAATCTTTGGAGAGTTCTTTCTAGGTCTATGAAATATGTCTTTGGTATTTTAATGGGTAGTGCATTGAATCTATAGATTGCTTTGGGTAGTATGGACATTTTAATGATGTTGATTCTCTGAATCCATGAGCATGGAATGCTCTTCCATTTATTTTCATCTTCCTCTATCTCTTTGTTCAGTGTCCTATATTTTTCTGCATATAGGTCTTTACCTCCTTAGTTAGGTTTATTCCTAGGTATCTTAATTTTTTTGGTGCGATGGTAAATGGGATTGCTTTTTTAGTCTCTCTTTCTGTAATTTCACTATTAGTGTATAGAAATGCCACAGATTTCTTGGCATTAATTTTGTATCCTACTACATTGTCCAATTCATTTATTAAGTCTTTTAATTTTTGGATGGAGTACTTCAGGTTTTTTATGTACAGTATTATGTCATCTGCAAATAAGGACAGTTTTACTTCTTCATTTAATTTGGATGCCATTTAATTTCTTCTTGTTGTATAATTGCAATAGCTAATGCTTCCAGTACTATGTCAAACAGGAGTGGTGAGAGTCGGCATCCCTATCTTGTTCCTGTTCTTAGAGAAATGGTTTTAGTTTTTGCCCATTGAGTATGATGTTAGCTGTGGGTTTATCATATATGACTTTTATGATGTTGAGGTATGATCCTTTTGTTCCCACCTTGCTGAGAGTTTTTATCAAGAAAGGGTGTTGGATTTTGTCAAATGCTTTTTCTGCATCAATTGATATGACTATGTGATTTCTATCTCTCAATTTGTTTATGTGATGAATCATGTTTATTGATTTGCATATATTGTACCATCCTTGCATTCCTGGAATACATCCTACTTGGTCATGGTGTATGATTCTGATGTACTGCTGGACCTGATTTGCTAGAATTTTGTTGAAGATTTTGGCATCTATGTTCATGAGGGATATTGGCATGTAATTCTCTTTCATTGTATTGTCTTTATCTGATTTTGGTATTAGGGTGATGCTGGCTTCATAAAAGGTGTTTGGAAGTGTTTCTTCTTCTTGAATATTTTTGAATAGTCTGAGGAGGATAGGTTTTAATTCTTCCTTGAATGTTTGGTAAAACTCTCCTGTGTAGCGATCTGGTCCCAGGCTTTTGTTTGCTGGAAGCTCTTTGATGACTGCTTCAATTTCTTCCATAGTTATTGTTCTATTGAGATGTTAAGATTCTTCCTGATTGAGTTTTGGAGGGTTATATTTTTCTAGGAATATGTCTATTTCCTGCAGGTTGTCTAGTTAGTTGGAATAGAGTTGTTCATAGTATTTTTTAACAATCCTTTGTATTTCCACAGGGTCTGTTGTTATTTCTCCTCTTTCATTTTTGATTTTCTTTATTTGGGTCTTCTCTCTTTGCTTCTTGGTGAGCCTGGCTAGATATCCATCTATATTGTTTATCCTTTCAAAGAATCAGCTTTTGGTTTTGTTCATCTTTTGAATTGTTTCTTTGGTCTCTATGTTGTTTATCTCTGCTCTGATCTTTACTATTTCCTTCCTTCTGCTTACACTGGGCTTTTCTTGTTGCTCTCTTTCTAGATCTTTGAGTTGTAGGGTTAGGTAATGTATTATCATTGTTTCTTGTTTTTTTGCAGTAGGCTTGTAGAGCTATGAACTTCCCTCTCAAGACTGCTTTCACCATGTCCCATAGATTTTGTATTTGTCATTTGTTGCCATGATGTTTTTTATTTCTTCCTTGATCTCTCTGGTTACCCAGTCATTGTTTAATAGCATGCTGTTTAGTCTGCATGTGTTTGATTTCTTTGTATTATTTTTATTGTAGTTGATTTCCAGTTTTATGCCACTGTGATCTAAGAAAATGCTTGATATGATTTCTAGCTTCTTGAATTTGAAGAGACTTGTCCTATGACCCAACATATGGTCTATCTTTGAAAATGACCCATGTGCACTTGAGAAGAATGTATATTCTGTGGTTTGGGGTGAAATGTTCTGAAGATGTCAGTGAATTCCATCTGGTCTAGTGAATCATTTAGGATTGATGTTTTTTGTTGATTTTTTGTTTAGAGGATTTGTCCAGTGGTGACAGTGGGGTATTAAAATCTACTATGATTGCATTGCTGTCAATCTCTCCCTTAATATCCTCCAGGAGTTTTTTTATGTATTTACGTGCTCCAGTATTGGGTGCATATATATTTACCAGAGTTATTTCTTCTCATTGGATTGCTCCCTTTAGTATTATGAAGTGGCCTTTCTTATCTCTTGTTATGTCCTTTACTTTGAGATCTAATTTGTCAGATATAAGTATTGCAACCAGCTTTTTTTTTCTTTTTTATTTGCTTGACAAAACGTCTTTCATCCCTTCACCCTCAGTCTGTGTGCATCTCTTTTTCGGACGTGGGTTTCTTGTAGACAGCAAATATATGGGCCATTTTTTATTATTCAATTTGTTACTTTATGTCTTTTGATTGGAACATTTAATTCATTTACATTTAAAGTTATTATTGATAGGTATTTATCTGTCACCATTTTTATTCTTTACCCCTGTGTTCCTTCTTCACTTCCTATTTCTTTTTTTTTACAGCAGACCCTTTAACAATTCTTGCATTGCTGGTTTGGTGGTAATAAATTCCCTTAGACCTTTTTTGTCTGTGAAGCTCCTGATTTCACCTTCAATTTTGATTGAAAGCCCTGCTGGGTATAGTATTCTTGGATTCAGACTCTTTCTTTGCATGACTTTTTATATTTCATTCCATTCCCTTCTGGCCTGTTGAGTTTCTGTTGAGAAATCAGTTGCTAGTGTGATGGGGGTTCCTTTTAGGTAACTCTCTGTTTCTCTCTGGCCACTTTCAAGATTCTTACTTTGTCATTGGTGTTTGCCAATTTAATTATAATGTGCCTTGGTGTCACTTTTCTGGAGTTCATTTTGCTGGGGACTCTGTGAGCTTCTTGAATTTGTGTGGGGTTTTTCTTTCCTATGTCAGGGAAGTTTTCTGTCATTATTTCTTCAAACAGGTTTTCTATTCCTTGCTCAGTTTCCACTCTTTCTGGAATCCCAATTATGCGGATGTTGTTTTGTTTCCTGTTATCCCAAAGTTCCCTTAGGCTCTCCTCTTGCTTTTTAATTATTTTTTCTAGAAGCTGCTGTACTTGGGTATTTTTTCCTACCTTGTTTTCTAGCTCACAGACGTGGTCCTCTGCTTCTTCTAGTCTACTTTTGATGCTTTCTATTGAGTTCTTTACAGCAACAATGTCATTTTTCATTTCTTCTTGATTATTCTTCATTCCTCTTGGTTCTTCTTCATTTCCTCTTGGTTCTTACTCATATTGTCGAATTTGTCCACCTTATGACCATTTATCTGAACTCTTTCTCTGGCAGGTTGTTTGCTTCCATTTTGTTTACTTTCTTTTCTGGTGATGCCTGCTTTTCTTTCATAAGTGGGCTGTTTCTTTGTCTGCCCATGGTCTTTCTTCTCCGGGTGTCTGGTTATGTAGTTCTCTCTCCTTTCCATGTGGTGTGTGAAGCTCTTCTGAATCCGAGTGTTTGCGCCAGTTGGGGAGCAGTGTTCTGTGTTCCCCAGTTGCTCAGTGGATGCTGCAACTATAGCTTTCCCCAAATCTTATCTCTTGTTGATCAAGGATTGCTCCGGGTTTGCACATGATCAGCTTAGCTCAGAATCTCAGTGGGAAGAGGAGCAATGCTTGCTTCTGCCAGTGCTCCCAGGATTCCATCTGCAGGCTATAGGGCAAGTGGAGTATCCCCAAGGGTCTCATCTAGCCTTTTCCTTTCCAGTTTTTTCAGGAAATCCCACTCTAAAAGTGTTTTGCTTAAGAACAGGAATAAGACAAGGATGTCTACTTTCACCATTCTTATTTAACATAGGACTGGAAGTCCTAGCCACAGCATTCAGATAAAAAGAGAGAGAAAGAGAGAGAGAGAGAGAGAGAGAGAGAGAGAGAGAGAGAGAGAAGGCATCCAAATTAGAAAGGATGAAATAAAATTGCAAAAAATATCATTATTTGCAGATGACATGATATTATACATAGAAAACCCTAAAGACTCCACCAGAAAACTACTAGACTTAATAAATGAATTCAGAAAGGTGGCAGGATACAAAATCAACATCCACAATTGTATGGCATTTTTATATACCAATAATGAACTCTCAGAAAGAGAAACTAAAAAAGTAATCCCATTTACTATTGCAACAACAACAAAAAGAAAATATATAGGAATAAACTTAACAAAGGAGGTAAAAGACCTGTACTAAGAAAACTATAGGACATTAAAAAAAAGAAATAAAAGAAGATACAAACAAATGGAAGAGTATACCATATTCATGGATTGGAAGAATTAACATAATTAAAGTGTCCATATTACCCAAAGCAGATTGAATGCAATCCCTATTAAAATATCAATGGTATACTTACTAGAGCTAGAACAAATACTCCAAAAATTTATATGGAACAATAATAGACCCTGGATAGCTGCAGCAATCTAGAGAAAGAAGAATGAAGTCTGAGGAATCACAATACCAGATATCAAACTATACTACAAAGCCATAGTAACCAAAACAGCCTGGTACTGGCATAGATCAGGTACACAAAGCAGTGAATTAGAACAGAGATCACAGAAATTGACCCACACCATTACGGTCAATTAATATTTGACAAAGGTGGCAAGAGCATACAATGGAGTAGACAGTCTCTTCAACAAATGGTGCTGTAAAACTGGACAGACACATACAAAAAGATGAAACTAGACCACCAACTTACACCATACATAAGAATAAACTCAAGTTGGATAAAAGAGTTAAATGTAATGCATGTAACCATAAAAATATTAGAAAAGAACATAGGCAGTCAAATCTCAGACATCTCAGGTAGCAATATGTTTATGGATACATTTCCTAGGGTAAAAGAATCTAAGTAGAAATAAACAAATAGGGCTACATCAAAATAAAAAGTTTCTGCACATCAAAAGACACCAGCATTAGACTGAAAGGTGAACTCACTAACTGGGAGAACATATTTGCCAATGATACATATGATAAGGAGTTAATATCCAAAATATATAAAGTGCTCATACAACTCAACAAAATTAAGAAAAACAATCTAATGAAACAATGGCAGAACACCTGAATAGACATTTCTCCAAAGAAGACATACAAATGGTCAAGAGACATATGAAAAAAAAAATGCTCAAAGTCACTAATCATCAGAGAAATGCAAATTAAAACCACAACTGAATATCACCACACACCTGTCAGAATACCTACCATCAAACAATCAACAAAGAGCTGGTGAGGATATGGGGAAAAGGGAATGCTAGTTCACTGCTGGTGGGAATTCACACTGATGCAGCCACTATGCAAAAAAGTTTCCTCTAAAAATTAAAAATAGAACTCCTATTTGACCCAGTGATTGTACTTCTCTGACTATATCCTAAAAAACCCAAAACACCAATCAGAAAGAATATATGCACACCTATGTTCATAGCAGCATTATTTACAATAGATACAATTTGGAAACAGCCCAAGTGCCCACCAGTGGATAAATGAATAAAAAAATTGTGGGACATTTACACAATGGAATACTATGCAACTATGAAAAAGGGATCTCTTACCCTTTGGGACAGCATGGATGAACCTGGAAAATATTATGCTAAGGGAAATAAGTCAATCTGAGAAAGACAAATATCACATGATCTCACTTATTTGTGGAATCTAATGAACAAAATGAATTAACCAACAAAATAAGACCTAAAGTAGAGAGACATGGGACAGACTAACATACCTTGATGTGGAGTTGTGAAATAAACCAAAGAACTTACAAACTCATATTCCTAGCCCATAGATATGGGCAGTAAGGTAGGGAGAACCTGTAGGGAGATAGGTAGGCTGGGCAGAGGAAGGAAAGATGGGGGAAATTGGAGATATCTGTAATACTATTAACAGTAAAAAATATATTTTAAAATAAAACTTTAAAAAACAAATAAGTGGGATCACATCAAACCATAAGCTTTAACATTGCAAAGGAAACCATCAACAAAGTGAAAAGACAACTTATGGAATAGGAGAAAATATTTACAAACCATATACCTGGTAAGGGATTAATATATAAAACATAAAAGGAACTTATAACTCAATAGCAAAAAGTACACAAAAATCACCCACCCAAAAATTCAATTAAAAAATAGATGAGTCCTGAATAGACATTTTTCCAAAGAAGCCTTACCCTTGGCTAAGCAATACATGAAATGATACTCACCATCACTAATCACCAGGACAGTGTAAATCAAAACCACAATGAGATATCACCTCACACTCGTTAAGATGGGTACCATCAAATAGACAAGAGGTCACAAGTGCTGGTGAGAATGTTAGAGATAATGGAAAGAAAAATGGAGGTTCCTTGAAGAGACAAAAATAGAACTCCCCTATAATCCATTATACCCACACCTGGCTATGTATTCTAAGGGTCAGCCATGAGAAAGAAGGAAAACCTTCCATTTGAAGTAACATAAATAAACCTGGATGGCATTATGAAATAAGCCAGGCAGAGAAAGATAAATAATTTGGGACCTAAAAAAAAAAGTCAAACTTATAGAAATAGAGAGTAGTGGCTGTCAGGGTGGATGTGGGGGGTATGAGGAGATGTTGCTTAAAAGTTACAAATTTTCAGTTATATGATGAATAAGTTTGGGATATAATACACAACATGGGAACTATCCTATCTAATAAAAGAGTAATATGCAAATTAACCACCACTCTGCTACACCCACAAGCCACACCCACCAGCCAATCAGGAGTGAAAATGCAAATTAACCCCAACCAAGATGGCTGTGGCCACAGAGTGGGCAGGAGGGAGGCTTGGGTTTCCTTAGCGATGGAGGAAGCCAAGCTTTCCACACACCCTAGCAGGCCACCACTCAAGGCTACAAAGTTTCAATCATATAAATCCCCAGAAATGGCTGCCACCAGAGAGGTGGAGAGAGCAGGAAACTAGGGAAGCCAAGCTTTCCACACACCCTGGTGGGCCCAGGCTTCCACTTAAGGCTACAAAGTTTCAGTTATAGAAGATAAATAATTCCCAACAGAAATGGCTTTGGCCACAGAGCAAGCAGGAAGCAAATTAACCATCACTCCACTATACCCACAAGCCAATCAGAGCAAGTATGCAAATTAATTCAACCAAGATGGCTATGACCACAGAGAGAACAGGAGGGAGGCTTGGCTTGCCCCTGGCAATGGAGGAAGCCAAATTTTCTGCAAATCCTGGCAGGCCCAGGCCTCCGCTTAAGGCGACAAAGTTTTAATGGCTGCCATCAGGGAGCAAAGCTTGGGTTTCCCTTGGCGATGGAGAAAGCCAAGCTTTCCACACACGCTGGCCAGCACTTAAGGCAACAAAGCTTCAATGGCTGTGCCAGCAGAAGGCTTGGCTCCGCTCCAGGCTACAAAAGTTTCAATTGTAGAAGATAAATAAATCCCAGATACCAGAGCCTCTGCTTGGGCATGGCCAGCCTTCAAACCACCACAGGCCCCTCATCCGGGCCAACCCACACCCCAAGGGAACACTCACCCTGATCCAGGACACCCTTCAGGGAAAACCAGCTGGCCCCCACCAGTGCAGCAGGCCTCTATCCTATCTAATAAAAGGGTAATATACAGATTGACCATCATTCCAACACACAAGATGTCTGCTCCCATGTGTATACAAGATGACTACCACAGATGGCCAGCAGGGGAGTCCAGTTGGGAGGGACCAGGCCTGCAGGGAAGGGCAGTTGGGGGGACCCAGACCTGCAGGGGATAGCAGTTGGGGGGGGGCAGGCTTGCAGGGTGTGGCAGTTAGGGGTGATGAGGTCTGCAGGAGAAGGCAGTTAGGGGTGTGACCAGGCTGGCAAGGGAGCAGTTAGGCATCAATCAGGCTGGCAGGGGAGTGGTTAGGGGGTGATCAGGCTGACAGGCAGAAGCAGTTAGGGGCAATCAGGAGGCAGGCAGGCAATCAGTTGGGAGCCAGCAGTCCTGCATTGTGAGAGGAATGTCCAATTACCCATTTAGGCCCGATTGTACATGAATTTTGTGAACTGGGCCTCTAGTCTACATATATAAAAGCCTAAGTGACCATGCAACTGTACAACTCTTTGACCAGTAGCTATGATGCCCACTGACTCCCGGGGGGCAGAGGCTCAATGCACAGGCATGGAAACATGGAACAGACTAATGAATCTCAAAGGGAAGCAGAGAGAGGGGAGGGTGGGAAGAAATTAACCAAAGATCTTATATGCATACTAGAGGCCCGGTGCACAAATTTGTGTATTAGTGGCGTCTCTCATCCTGGCCTGTGGGGATTGGGCTGAAACCAGCCCAGTGCACAGATTAATAGTTAATAATACAGAGGTACATTTTAATAGAACTCAAAGAAAAAATATCATGCCTTAGAATATCATGAAAGAAAATTGGCAGTTTCATAGGGATAGAAATATTTGAATACTATGTTTTTCCTATTTTAATTCTTCTTTAGCACAATTTTTAAAAAATGGATGGGCACATATTAATGGATAACTTTGTTATGTTTGTGTATGTGTGCATTGGAAAATACTTTTAATAAATTATGTATTCATTTGTTTTTAAGTAAGCAACATTAAACATCATCTAGTCACTAGTGCAACCTGCTTATTGGTATTTAGTATAATAAAATGTAAATGTAGAGAAAACAAGTTCCTAGAATACAGATTTTCATTGTGGGAATTATTTCCCACATATTTAGCAAATGGGAACTTTTCCCCATTTGACCCTGCACAAGTGATTGCTAGTTGTCCACATTCCCACTTGTTTTGAGATCCATAACGAAGATACAGCAAACATGGCCCGCCCTATAGCGGAACAGGTTGAAGACAGATGACCACTTTCCTATTTCCAGTTTGTCTCTTTGACTACTTAGAGCCTCAAACAGCTTCAACAGAAAATGTTACTGTGAAGTCCTCGCCTCCCCACAAGTCCCCTCTCCCTCAAGAGGCAGAAAATACAAGATTAGTAATGGAACAGTTAGAAATGCTCCCACTGGGCTCTGCCTGCTACTCACCAGCAAGGAATGTGGTTGGGCTTCTCCAGCCGAGGCTAGTCTGAAAGGTTTTTCATAAACCACCAATTGCATTACATCAGTACATCATCTTAAATCCCATGGTGATTTTCCTAAACATAACCAGCTTGCTGGTTTCAAACATATAATCTCTTCTTGTCCTTGCAAAAAGTTCTCTAAATGCTTATATTCCTGCAGGCCATACTAAAATGGCCAGTTAGTTCACATGGAATAAATACGAAAGGGAAAGTATTGCATCACTTGTCAAGAAATAAAGCCTGGATGAAAAATATAGCCACCACACTAAGCTGCCAGGCTTGCCTGCCTGCCTGAAGCCTGCAATATGAGGCAGCCCACAGCCCTCGGTCTCCTGTGCATTTCTTCACTGTTGGGGTAGGGAAGGTGGAGGAGCCTGTGGTTTGGAAAGATCATGGTGGAAATGGAAAGAAAGCAGGAAAGAGACTCAAAAGAGCCCCTTTTCTCTTTGCCAAGCACCACATGATAAGGATGTCCAACCCTGAACTCCACAGTGGTCCGAAGTCAAAGCCACTCAGGGAAAAGGGGGAGCTCATACAAGTGACTTGTACAGGTCAGAACAAGGTCATGAGCTCTCCTTCACTCACTGGCAAATGGGACTCACCACCCTGCACAAAAGCAGTTTGGGGCAAAGGTTGGGAGGACTGTGAAACAGAACACAGAGAGGTGAGCGGCTGCCCACCCTTCAGCAGGAGTTCTCTCCAAGGCCTCATCTGTCCTCAAAGCTATTCCCAGGTTACCCACTCTCCCAGAGGGACCTCCCCCAGGAATCCCTTCCCCTCCCCATCCCTGCCTCACTCTGGAGCTCCAGATGCAAACATCTAGAGCAGTGGTTCTCAACCTTCCTAATGCCTCAACCCTTTAATACAGTTCCTCATGTTGTGGTGACCCCCAACCATAAAATTATTGCTACTTCATAACTGTAATTTTGCTATTGTTATGAATCATAATGTAAGTATCTGTTTTCCGATGGTCTTAGGCGACCCCTGTGAATCGACCCCCAAAGGGGTCGCGACCCACAGGTTGAGAACCACTGATCTAAAGAGCTATGTACCACTAACAGTCTCTCCTCATCCCCTTTCCTACCCACAGTAACCATTGTACTACTTTCAGCCTGTATAAATTTCTCAGCAAAAGTATACATGGAGTCATACAATATGCCAGCTTTTGTGACTGATTTCTTTCATTCAGCATGTTCAAGGTTCATCTGTGCTGTAAGATGTATCAGCACCTCCTTTCTTCCATGGCCAGAAGCATGCCTGTGCTACATTTTGTTGCCCACCCACCAGCTGGTGGGTACAGGTTGCTCTCACTTTTTGGCTGTGATAAATAATGCAACTGTGACACTCATGTACACATTTTTGCACAGATGTTGGTTATCAATTTTCTTAGGAAAACCTAGAAGTGGAATTGCTGGGTTATATAGCTAACATTTTTTGTAGCTACTATACTGTTTTCTACAGTAATGTCACCATTTTACATCCCATCAGCAATCTTGAAGGTTCTAGTTCCTCTATGTGTTTGCCAGCCCTCGCTCTTTTCTCTCTCTTTAAAAAATGTTTTCTTAAAAAATATGTATTTATTTCATAGAGGAAGGGAAAGGGCAAGAAAGATAGGAACAACAATAATGAGAGAGGGGGAGGGAAAATGGCGGCAGAATAGACGGACTCATCTGGAGCTTTGTTGCTGGGCAGAGGAAGAGAGAGCAGCTGAGAGTCGCACAGGGAGTGTTTGTTGGCAAGTTAAGAATCAGTTATTCTCCAGGGGAAGGCTGGGAACTGCTGAACGGGGCTCTCCTGGCCAAGCAGCCCCACTGCCGCGGGGTTTTTGTCGGCCTGAGCCACCAGCGCGAATGCGGAGACTGCGCCATCTTGCAGAGGGAGGTGGATGTCTGCGGAGGTCTGAAGCCGGTGGCTGGGGCACCCACCGAGCAGCCGGGGACCCGGGGACCCAGAGCATCACTCTCCAATTGGCGCAGACACGCGGTGGATTCAGAGCTCCACACGGCACACAGAAAGGTCAGATTTCGCCTGGGATAAGGTGAGGTCTCCTGCCCCTTAGAACAGAGACTCTCACACTGTGGAGCCGGGCTGCTGGAAAGCTGCCTCTGGAGAGGCCAACGGAGGTGGGCAGGGCATGATCCCTAAGTGTGGAGGCAAACTCTATGTTGACATAGGGAAGCTCTGGAAAGCGACTCGTTTTTTATCTGAGGCAGAGGCACAGCCTGGGAGTTATTACAGTGTCTCAGCTGCAAAATCCCCACAAACTGACTTTGAGAACCACAGAGTAGCAGGATCTGAGCACAGCCTAGAGAGGTCCTGTGCTTTGTCTCAGAGATCAATTCCGAAACACTGCCACCCAGTGGAAGACGCACAAATTGACTCTCGCATAACCATAAAAGAATAAAGAGATTAAAACGTCAACAGTGTAACACAGGGAACCGCAATACCTTCCCTACTGGGAAACAGGAGTGCCAAGCAGAATAATACTGGAAGTGAATGACCACTCTATTTTTTTTTCTTTTTTCTTTTTTTTCTTTTTTATTTTTACATATTTTAATTACTAGGCTATTTTTTTCTTTCCGCCTCAATTGATTTTACCTTTTTGATTATTACATTTTTGTTTTCAATTAGTATTATTAATTACTACTGGTATTTTACCTTTTTGGACATTCTATTTTCATCTTTCCTTTAGCATAATTTTACTCCAACTCAACTCCACCTTTATGCCAACAATTTCCTCCTAACTCTCCCCATTTTGTTGTCTTGTTTCTCTTTCCCTTTTCCAACTTTAGTTTCCCCCTAATCTTTCTCTTTACCTGGTTAAAATTTCACCCCACTTACATATCTAATTTAAAATCCCCTAATACAAATCCATACAAACCTCTCTCCTCTTGTCTTCACTAGCCAAAAAGTTGTTTTTTCTCTATGTCCTTTTGTTACTATTTGCCTGAACAGTGATTACATCGATTTTTTGAACTCTTTCATGAGATTGTTTTAGCGTATTCTACTTATTTTATTTGGCTTTTTTCTTGTTTGCTTTTTACCTCTCTTTTCCCTCGCCTACCTCGATACCAGTTGTTATCTGCAGTTTGTATTAATCTCTAGGGTTGATGGCCTTTATTGGGAGTAGTGACTGTTCTATTGGAGTTTTCTCCTGACATCTATATTTTGTTCCCTGTTTCTGTCTTATCCACTTTCTTTTCTCTCTGACTTTGTTTCTCTTTCTCTTTTTTTTTCTTCTTCTCGTTTTTTAAATTTTATTTTATTTTATTTTTAGTTAATTAATTAATTTATTTTTTCTCCCTCTCCCAATTTGATTTTGGCATTTCTTTCCTTTCTTTTTCCCTCAGTTTCCTCTTCCTCTTTCTCTACTTACCCCTAATTTGTCTTTCATTGGTGGTCACTTATTGGTGATTATTAACATCGTGAATACATTTCTGTTCAGTGCCTTGTGTGCTGTACCGAGTCGTGTTGTAGTTTGTGCCTTTGAATCAACGTAGAAGAGAGAACTACATAACCAGACACCAGGAAAAGAAAAACAATGGGCAGAAGAAGAAACAGCCCGCATACAACAAATAGGCAGGAATCACCAGAAAAGGAAGTAAACAAAATAGAAGCAGAAATAAGCCTGCCAGAGAAAGAGTTCAGAGAAATGATCATAAGGTGGATGAAAAGAATGGAATACAAGTTCGACATTGTGAGTAAGAGCCAAGAGGAAATGAAGAAGAAGCAAGATGAAATGCAGAAGGGGCAAGAAGAAATGCAAAAGAAGCAGGAAGAAATGCGCAAGAACCTAAAAGAAATGCAGAATAATCAAGAAGAAATGAAAAATGACATCACTTCCATAAAGAACTCAATAGAAAGCATCAAAAGTAGACTAGAAGAAGCAGAGGACCACATCAGTGAGCTAGAAGACACGGTAGGAAAAAATACCCAAGTACAGCGGCTTCTAGAAAAAAAAGTTAAAAAGCAAGAGGAGAGCCTAAGGGAACTTTGGGATAACATGAAATAAAACAACATCCGCATAATTGGGGTTCCAGAAAGAGTGGAAACTGAACAAGGATTAGAGAACCTGTTTGAAGAAATAATGACAGAAAATTTCCCCCACAAATCCAAGAAGCTCACAGAGTTCCAAGCAAAATTAACCCCAACAAACTGACACCAAGGCACATTATAATTAAATTGGCAAACACCAACAACAAAGTAAGAATCTTAAAAGTGGCCAGAGAGAAACAGAAAGTTACCTACAAAGGAACTCCCATAAGACTAGCTACTGATTTCTCAACAGAAACTCATCAGGCCAGAAGGGAATGGAATGAAATATACAAAGTCATGCAAAAGAAGGGTCTGAATCCAAGAATACTGTACCCTGCAAGACTCTCAATCAAAATTGAAGGTGAAATCAGAAGCTTCACAGACAAAAAAGGAGCAATGCAAGAAATGTTAAAGGTTTTGCTATAATAAAAAGAAAGATGAAGCGAAGAAGGAACTCAGGGGTAAGGACTAAAAATGGCAACAGATAAGTACTTATCAATAATAACTTTAAATGTAAACAGATTAAATGCTCCAATCAAAAGACATAGGGTATCAGACTGGATAAGAAATCATGATCCATATAGCTCCTGTCTGCAAGAGACCCACCTCAGGAAAAGAAATGCACACAGATTGAGGGTAAAGGGATGGAAGATGGTATTTCAGGCAAATAGAAATGAAAAAAGTTGGTGTTGCAATACTTATATCTGACAAATTAGATCTCAAAGTGAAGGACATAACAAGAGATAAAGAAGGCCACTTCATAATACTAAAGGGAACAATCCAACAAGAAGAAATAACTCTGGTAAACATATATGCACCCAATATAGGAGCACCTAAATACATAAAAAACTCCTGGAGGGTATTAAGGGAGAGATTGACAGCAATACAATCATAGTAGGAGACTTTAATACCCCACTCTCACCATTAGACAAATCCTCTAAACAAAAAAATCAGCAAAGAAACATCCATCCTAAATGACACACTAGATCAGATGGAATTAATTGACATCTTCAGAACATTTCACCCCAAAGCCACAGAATATACATTCTTCTCCAGTGCGCATGGGTCATTTTCAAAGATAGATCATATGTTGGGTCATAAGGAAAGTCTCTTCAAATTCAAGAAGATAGAAATCATATCAAGCTTTTTCTCAGACCACAGTGGCATAAAACTGGAAATCAACTATAATAAAAACAATAGAAAGAAATCAAACGCATGGAGACTAAACAGCATGCTATTAAACAATGACTGGGTAACCAGAGAGATCAAGGAAGAAATAAAAAACATCATGGCAACAAATGACAATGACAACACAACAATACAAAATTTATGGGACACAGTGAAAGCAGTCTTGAGAGGGAAGTTCATAGCCCTATAAGCCTACTTCAAAAAAACAGGAAACAATGGAAATAAATTACCTAACCCTACAACTCAAAGAGCTAGAATGAGAGCAAGAAGAAAAGCCCAGTGTAAGCAGAAGGAAGGAAATAGTGAAGATGAGAGCAGAGATAAACAACTTGGAGACCAAAGAAACAATTCAAAAGATCAACAAAACCAAGAGCTGGTTCTTTGAAAGGATAAACAAGATTGATGGACCTCTAGCCAGGCTTACCAAGAAGCAAAGAGAGAAGACCCAAATAAACAAAATCAGAAATGAAAGAGGAGAAATAACAGCAGACCCTGTGGAAATACAAAGGATTGTTAAAAAATACTATGAACAACTCTATTCCAACAAACTGGACAACCTGCAAGAAATAAATATTTTCCTAGAAAAATATAATCTTCCAAAACTCAATGAGGAGGAATCTAAACATCTCAATAGTCCAATAACTATGGAAGAAATTGAAGCAGTCATCAAAAAGCTTCCAGCAAACAAAAGCCCAGGACCAGATGGCTACACAGGAGAGTTTTACCAAACATTCAAGGAAGAATTAAAACCTATCCTCCTCAGACTATTCAAAAACATTCAAGAAGAAGGAACACTTCCAAACACCTTCTATGAAGCCAGCATCACCCTAATACCAAAACTGGATAAAGACAACACAATGAAAGAGAATTATAGGCCAATATCTCTCATGAACATAGATGCCAAAATCCTCAACAAAATTCTAGCAAATCGGATCCAGCAGCACATAAGAAAGATCATACACCATGACCAAGTAGGATTCATCCCAGGAATGCAGGGATGGTACAATATCCGCAAATCAATAAGTGTGATACATCACATAAACAAATTGAGAGATAAAAATCACATAGTCATATCAATTGATGCAGAAAAAGCATTTGACAAAATCCAACACCCTTTCTTGATAAAAACTCTCAGCAAAGTGGGAATAGAAGGATCATACCTCAACATCATAAAAGCCATATATGATAAACCCACAGCTAACACCATACTCAATGAGCAAAAACTAAAACCATTTCCCCTTAGAACAGGAACAAGACAGGAATGCCCACTCTCACCTCTCCTGTTCGACATAGTACTGGAAGTATTAGCCATTGCAATTTGACAAGAAGAAGAAATAAAAGGCATCCAAATTGGAAAAGAAGAAGTAAAGCTGTCCTTATTTGCAGATGACATGATATTGTACATAAAAAACCCAAAGGACTCCATTCCCAAACTAATTGACTTAATTAATGAATTTGGCAATGTAGCAAGATACAAAATTAATGCTAAGAAGTCTGTGGCATTTCTATACACTAATAGTGAAATTACAGAAAGAGAGACTAAAAAAGCAATCCCATTTACCATTGCACCAGAAAAATTAAGATACCCAGGAATAAACCTAACTAAAGAGGTAAAAGACCTATATGTAGAAAACTACAGGACACTGAAAAAAGAGATAGAGGAAGATGTTAATAGATGGAAGAGCATACCATGCTCATGGATTGGGAGAATCAACATCATTAAAATGTCCATACTACCAAGACTGGTTTGGCTCAGTGGATGGAGCGTCAGCCTGGGGACTGAAAGGTCCCAGGTTCAATTCCGGTTTGACCCTGTAATCCCACTCTTAGGAATTTGTCCTAAGAAATCACAAACGCCAATCAGAAAGGATTTATGCACCCCTATGTTCATAGCAGCACAATTTACAATAGCTACAATTTGGAAACAGCCTAGGTGCCCGTCAGCAGATGAGTGGATCAGGAAACTGTGGAACATCTACACAATGGAATTCTATGCTGCCATTAAAAAGAAGGAATTCTTACCATTTGCAGCAAAGTGGTTGAAACTGGAGAGCCTTATGCTTAGTGAAATAAGCCAGTCAATGAAGGAGAAACACCACATGATCTCACTCATTTGTGGATAATAAAGAACATTATAAACTGATGAATAAAAGGATAGATACAGAGGCAGTAAAGCTTCAAAAGACTGTGAAATTACAGCAGGAAGATTAAAGTTAGGTGAGGTAGATAAGAGATCAATCAAAGGACTTGTATACATGCATATAAGCATAACCAATGAACATAGACACTGGGGGGGTTGTGTTATGCTTAAGAGGGAGGGGGTAATGGGAAGATATGTATAAAAAATTAATAAAAATTTTAAAAAATAAAATAAATAATAAATAAATAAATAAATAAATAAAAATGAGACAGTAAAAAAAAAAAACATGAGAATGAGAGAGAATCACTGATCAGCTACCTCCTGCACACCCCCTATTAGGGCTCAAGCCCTTAACACAGGCATGTGTGCTTAACCAGAATCGAACTCAGGACCCTTAGGTCCACAGGCTGACACTCTACCCATTGAGCCACACTAGCCAGGGCTCTTTTCTCTTTTTGATATGAGCTCTTCCAGAAGTGTGGAGTAGTGTCTCACTACTTTGGTCTGCATTCCCAATAACTAATGAGGTGAACAGCAATCATATGCTTATTGGCTGCTTGTATATCTTCTTTGGAGAAATATCTATTTAAGCTATTTGCCCATTTTTAAACAACATTAGTTGTCTTTTTAGTATTGAGTTGTGTTTTTTATGTATTCTGGATAAAAGTTCCTTATCGGATATATAGTTTACAAATATGTTTTCCCATTCTGTGGATTATGCTTTTATTTTCTTCTCTTTAAAAAAAATGTCTTTATTGCTTTTAGAGAGAGGAGGGAAAAGGGAGAGATAGAAACATTATTGATGAGAGAATCACCGATGGGCTGCCTACTGAACACCCCCACTGGGGATGAGCCCCAAACCTGGGCATATGCCCTGATGGGGAAACAAATTGGGTTGATGATCAATCACTAAGCCACACCGGCTCAGCTGTTTTTACTTTTTTAATAATATCACTTGCAACATAAATTTTTTTATTTTTGATGTAGTTCAATTTAGGTCATTTTTCTTTTGTTTCTTATCATTTTTGTCATATGTAAGAAATCATTGTTAGCCGAAACTGGTTTGGCTCAGTGGATAGAGCGTCAGCCTGCGGACTGAAAGGTCCCAGGTTCGATTCCGGTCAGGGGCATGTACCTGTTAGGGTCGAAATGCTCGCCACTCAAAGGAAGGCTCCAAGAGACGTTCTCATGCAAACAGCAAAGGGTTTATTCACCAGCATGCTGGGGCTCACAACATACTCTGAAAGCAGAGCAGAGGCTGAGAGCCTCGAGTCCATACAAAGCTGAGCTTATATACTATGTGACAAGCAACAGGGTTATACAAAGTTTTATTTCTTCATTCCTGCACACATCTCACAATCTACAGGCTCCGCATATTTCTGGTTACCATGGGGTTACGATAATGAATGGGACTGATGGTTATCTCTGGGTTAGTTTCTGGAGACATCTGGACCATGTCTCCTGTTGTAATTTTGCTACAGGCTGTCTTGTTACACAAGATTATCAGCCTGCACCTGGATTACAGCATCCTAGGAGCCTATGCTCTGTTCTCAACCCTGAGACTGTAATTACAGGATGTAACTGGGGGATATGATTTTAAGCCGAGCTGTGTTAACTCTGGCCCAATCCTGATTTTTGCAACCTTACATACCTTGGTTGCGGGCACATCTCCAGTGTGGGGCATGAAGGAGGCAGCTGATCAATGTCTCTCTCCCATCAATGTTTCTAACTCTCTATCCCTCTCCCTTCCTCTCTTTAAAAAAAATCAATAAAATATATTTTTTAAAAAAAGAAAAGAAATCATTGTTAAACCAAGGTAGTGAGCACCTTGAATTTTCAAGACTATTTATTCACACAATGCTTCTTTGTAGAGACAGGATTAAATGAGTCAATGAAGTTTCTTCTATCTCAACAAGTCTATTCGTCTATAAAAGGAGCAACTCACGCAGGGCCTGGGAGCCAAGGTCCTGGTTTTTCCTTGGTGTTGCTGAATTCCACAGGGTTCTTCCCACTTCCACTCGCAGCACTCAGGTCTTCAGCCCACTGGGCTCTCCTGAGGTACAGACACATGTTTGAAATGCAGATCGTTGGTAGTTGATGTAGCTTTAAACATTCCAGGGAACTTATATTCTTCCGGAGTCTGGAGTCGTTTTTCCAAGGATCCAAAGCAGCGGCCTTCTCTCAGTCTCTCACTAAGTCCTGCTCTCTGCCCCCACACCACCCCTCCGGAGCTGCCCTGTCCACAGGACAAAGATCAAGGTCACCTGAGAACTCCTTCCTTCATTGTAATGCCACCTTTTCTGAACAATGACATCATTTTAACAGCTTGTCTTACAAATTGTGCCACATTTCATGTTCATTTCATTAGAAAGCTGCTGTCTGTATGCACAATGTGAAAGAAGAGGACGCCCCAGAATGGCTGTGGCTGGGACACCCCAAAGCTGTTGTGTCTGGGATGCCCCAGACCACTCACTGACAAGGGACAGGAGAGGGCAGCCGTGGAGCTGCGGCTAGTGAAGCATTACACACAGATGCAGATGGATTTAAAAATGTTTAAATCATGTACTTTATTATACTAGCAGATTAAAGAGAACAACAATGGGATCTTGTCAATAAATGCAGAAAAATCACTGGACATTAGCAAAAAATTAATAAACCTCAAGAAGACTGACCAATAAAAAAGACAGAAGACAAATTATCATTATCAGAAATCTAATGGGAAACATTATTATAAATTTATAGACACAAAATGTAAAATAAAGGAGGATTATGGAAAACTTCTGCTAATAAATGTGACAATTAAAATCGAGGAGGGAAAATCAATTGTGTCCCGACCCACGGGTGAATCAACGAGGACCCTAGAGAGGGAGTGGGGATGAAAGGGACAAGAGACACAAGGAATGGAGACAAGACAAAGTTCTGATCAAGTCTCATTTATTCAACAGTAGTTCAGGGTATTTATAGGGAGAAATAAGGAAGTTAAGGAAAATTCCTAGCCCTAAGGCGAAACGCCTGGCTTTCAGGAGATAGGGAAAGAGATAGGGTTTGGGGTAATTGAAACCTAGCCTGAGGTTAGTGCTAATGTGGCTGAAGCTTACTACAAAATGGCTGTCAAGCACAACAAGTTTCCCACAGGTCCCCCTTTTCTTTAAACTTTTGAAAGGCCGAATATCCTTGAGGGGACTGTGCCTGTCTTAGGTCAGGAACTACCATACGGTACCCGTCATTGGAAAGCAGGGCAACATAACACCAGTTCCTGGCTTAGGTGGTGGTCGGTATCACGTATAAGTTCCAGTTGACCGTCTCTGGCTAACCAGCCCAGCGCACCAAGGCAGAAAGTTTGCTATTAGAGTAATTCCTCAATTACTCTATTGAATGTCATTGTATTCCTTGAATATTAGAGTAATTACCTCAATTACTCTATACGATGTTGTTGTATTTCTCCTTTTCAAGGAGATTGCAACTTTTCTTTCGGCCATCTCAAGTTTATGATAAGGGTCAGGTATAGATTGCATCTTAACGGCATCCACTTGTTGCTTAATAAAAGCCATCAATTTATTAAAAAGAAAAGGTCCTAGCGATAGGATTATTAGTAAGCCAAGTAGAGGTCCTAATAAGGGAAGGAGGTAGGGTAATATTCCATTTAGCCCGCTCCACAAAGGGTTGTCAAATAGTTCTCTTATTATTATTAGGTCTTCTTGTAGCTTCTTTCTTATCATGAACAATGCCCGATTTGCATAAAAGCTGCAGCTTTCCTGTAGAGCCAAACAGATCCCTCCCTATTCTGCTGTCAATAAATCCAATCCTCTTCTACTCTGGAGGACTACCTCCACTAAGGAGTCTATCTGATCTTGAAAATCATTAATAGTACTGGATAAGACCTGAATATCATCAACTAGCTGATTAGAGAGTTTAGTATATGAATGAACGGCAACTCCTAATCCTGCTGTTCCTGTAGCTAAAGCTCCAGAAACTCCTAATACTACTAATAGGGGAAATATTCTCAGGGCGAGTTTTCGTCCCTGGAATTATCCTCAACTTCTTGAGTTTGACTGATCTGTTTAACTAAGCGTTCTGGTAGCCACCTTGCAGATTTCATTTTCTTAGAGTACATGCATACTGATCCTCGGCCCCAGATAAGAACTGGATCTGGGCCATGCCAGGAGTTAGTCAAAGGATCCTTCCATGGTACTGAAGCAAATTGTCTCTGAGTTTCTGTATGCCAAAAGCGAATGGCTGCTGATTGTCCATTTGCATCCAAATTTAAAAAATTGAGGATAAATAAGGAATGAGATAATATATTTCTGGGTGACCCCCTCGTGGGGTACCATTCCCCCTTTTTTATTTTATCTATTGTGAGTTTTAAAGAGAGATGTGTTCTTTCAACGATTCCTTGACCTTGGGGATTATAAGGAATACCTGTTGTATGATGGATATTGAGGCACTTACAGAATTGAGAAAAGGCTGAGCTGGTATAGCTTGGGCCATTATCAGTTTTTAACTGCTGTGGACATCCTAAGACTGTGAAGGCAGTTAACATATGGCTAATTACATGTTTAGTGGCTTCACCAGTTTGGAGGGAAGCATGAATAAAACCGCTAAAAGTATCTATAGTTACATGTACATATTTGAGGTTACCAAATTCAGAGATATGGGTAACATCCATTTGCCATAATGCATTAGGTACTAACCCCCTAGGGTTGACTCGGAGATGTAATACTGGGAGATGTATGACACAAGAAGGGCAGTCTTTGACAATTTGTCTGGCTTGTTCCCTAGTAATATTATGCATAAGCCAGAGAGTCTGTGCATTGAGATGGTGTAACTGATGATTTTTCTGTGCTTGAGCAATTTTTAGGGAAGAGTCATCAGCACTGATAGCAGGTAATGCAGAAATATGAGTTTGTGGGCGAGTGGCCAGATCTGCTTTCTGATTTCCTTCCGCTAGAGGACCAGGAAGTCCAGAGTGAGCACGTAAATGCCCTATAAAAAAGGGGTGCATTCTTTTTGTGATAAGTACCTGTAGCTGTCTAAATAAGTCTCCAGTATTAGAAACGTCCTTAATTTGGCCAGCAGTTTCTAATAAGGGTACAGAGTGTGCGATGTAAGGGCTATCTGTGTAGATATTAAGAGACTGATTAGGAAATGCTGATAGGACCGCAATAACAGCATGTAATTCTGTTAATTGGGCGGAGGAGCTGTTTGTGGTAAATTGTACCACCTTGTCCTGGTAAGTATAAGCAGCTATACCTGTAGAAGAGCCATCAGTAAACACCAATAAGGCATTATTTAAAGGGGGTAAATGTGGTGATTTTAGGGAATACTAATTCATGTTTATTAGCAAAATCAATAAGTTTGTCTGGTGGATAACGATTATCTAGGATGCCACTATAAGAAGCTAAGGCAATAGGCCAGAATTCAGTAGTCTGCATGAGCCAATTAACTTGTTCTTTGGTATAAGGCTGTATGATAAAATCTGGTTCTTTTCCCTTGTTCCCTGCCTAGGATTATAAGATCAGATATTGCTTGATAATATGGCCCAATGACCTTTTTAGGTGTAGCAGGCAGATGAGCCCACATTAGGGGGGCTGTTTGCTAAAAAACAGCGGTTGGTGAAAGAGCTGTTTTGCAAATGATGAATTTCAAAGGTTTATCATAGTCTATACATGTAACAGTTTGTGACCAAAGAATGGCTTGTTCTACTATATGTATGGCTTGTCTTCCTTCTGGTGTCAGCTCACGGGGAGATGTAGGATTAGCATCCCCGTGTAGAATATCGTAAAGAGGTTTTAAATCACTTTTACTAAGCTTTAGATAGGACATGAGCCAGTTGATATCTCCGAGGAGTTTTTGAAAATCGTTTAAAGTTTTGAGCTTGTCTAATCTTAATTCTAACTTCTGAGAGGAGACCTGAGGTCCTTTCATTTGAAAACCAAGATATGTATATGGATCTGTTAATTGGACTTTATCAGGGGAGATCTCTAATCCTTTATCTTGTAAAGCATTTTTTAACTCGTTATAACATCTCAAGACCTCACCACCATCCTTCCCAGCTATTAAAATATCATCCATGTAATGAATAATATACATTTCTGGCTAATGATCTCTTACTGCTTGTATTGCAAGAGCAACAAAAGATTGACATAAGGTGGGACTATTAGCCATACCTTGTGGGAGAACACGCCATTGAAACCTTTTCATGGGTGGTCTAAAAATGATAGCGGGTAGGCTGAAGGCAAAGCGCTTTTGGTCCTCAGGGTGTAGAGGAATGGTAAAAAAAAAAAAAAGGAATCTTTTAAGTCTATGATTACTTTAAAATGCCCTAAAGGTATAGCAATAGGAGAGGGGAGTCCAGGCTGTAGGGCTCCCATTAGCACCATTGTTTTATTTACTGTCTTGTAACAAACGCCATCTACCTGACTTCTTCTTAATGACAAAGATAGGGATATTCCAAGGAGAGTTACTGGGGATAATATGGCCAGCTTCAAGCTGCTCCTGTATCAGCTGCTGTGCAGCCAATAGTTTTTCAGATATTAGAGGCCATTGATTGACCCATACAGGCTCTTCAGATAACCATGTTATTTTTTCTGCATGAGTCACCGGAGTGTCAATGGCCCCTATGGAAAATGGCCTAATCCTGCTCTGTTTGATCTAGGATTGGCTTCTATGGGTTTTAATATTCCTGTGTTGTTCTTTCCTAAACCTTGACCTGGTAGATAGCCATTTTTTAACATTTGAGTTGTAACAATGTCGTTTGGGCTACACATGATTAGTCCAAGCTGAGACAATAAGTCCCTACCCCAAAGGTTGATTGGTAGTCCAGCTATAACATAGGGTTGTATGGTGCCTTGGTTACCTTCCTGATCTTTCCAGATCAAAAGCTTTGAACTCCTTTCAGGATTTTGACTTTGGCCTATTCCCTTTAAATGGGTCATAGTAGTATCTAGAGGCCAGGTTGTAGGCCATTCTTCCTTTTTGATAATGGTAACATCTGCACCTGTATCTACAAGGGCTGAAAATTCTTTACCATCTAGCCATAAAGACATAAGTGGTTTTTGTGCTGATATTATCTCTGCCCAATAAACATCTGATGACCCAAAACCTTTATTACCTCTTTGTTTATTAACTGTCTTATTAGAGGTGGGGATTAGGGGTAGGAGTAGTAATTGAGCAAATCTCTGTCCTGTTACAACAGTATTAATATTTTTTGGAGAAGATATCATAACCTTAATTTCACCTGAGTAGTCATTATCTATAACCCCAGTTAAGACTTGTAATCCATTAAGTGTAGAACTGCTACCTCCTACTATGAGGCCGAAAGTATCTTTTGGTAAAGGGCCAAAGATCCCAGTGGGAAGGGCTTGAACTCCCATCTTGGGGGTTAACACTGTGTGGGTGGTAGAACTGAGGTCCAGTCCTGCGCTTCCTGTGGTGGCTCTGAGGTCTGAAATGGATTGTTCTTTGCTGGAACAAAGCTAACTGCACCAAAGATTTGTTTCCGTGTGGGGGCCTGGGGCTGTCCCCAGTTCCCGTTTCCCTGAACCTGAGGTAGAGCCTGACCTTGGGCATTTGTCTTGGATTTACACTCATTAGCCCAGTGTTTCCCTCTTTTGCATCTAGGGCATAGACCTGGAGCTTGAGTTTTAGTGTTTGTATTTTTGCTCCCCTTACATTCTCTAGCAAAATGCCCTGATTCCCCACAGTTAAAACATTTATTCTTATTTTGCCGTGATAAGAATTGTCTAACTGTATATCCTTGCATGGCAGCAGCCATGGCGAGGCCCTGCTGATAAGTGGCTCCGATATCAGAGCAAAGGCGGATGTAGCCTGATAAATCAGTCTTTTTCTTATAGGGCCGAAAGGCCGGTTGGCAAGCAGCATTAGCGTTTTCAAAGGCCAATTGTTTGACAAATTCCGTGCCTGCATCAGCATTACCAAAAATTCTGCCGGCTGCAGTAATTAAACGATGAACAAAATCTGCAAAAGGCTCGTCTGGCCCCTGTTTAATATTAGTTAAAGAGGAGCTCATGTCACCTTTAACTGGTAATTTTCTCCAAGCCTTAGTAGCAGCTGATTGAATCTGGGCAAAAAGTCCTGCGTCATGTTGCATTTGCGCGTCGCTGGTAGCATAATTGCCTTCTCCTATGAGCATATCTAGATTCCACCTATTGCCAGCTTGCACGTTGCGTTTAGCAGTGTCCTTGCATGACTCTATGAATTCTGATTTCCATAGAAGATAATCCCCTCCTATTAGAGTTGCTCTAGCTAGAGTCTGCCAATCCCCGGGCATAAGCCAATTTTCAGCTACTGATTCTACAATTGCTGTAGTATAAGGAGCTGTGGCTCCATATTGGGCTACCGCCGTTTTTAGCTCTTTTATTAATTTAAAATTGAAGCCATTATGATGGCGCCAAGCCTGTCCTTGTTCGTCTACTGTTTCTGTAACCGGGAATGCATCTATTTCATCTAACTCTGGAATTGGTTCTGACCGGGAAGAAAATTTTGGAGCTGCTCCTCTTATAGGTGGTCTCTGATTACGAGAAATTTCTGGCTTGGTTTTGTTAGGGTCGAAACGCTCGCCGCTCAAAGGAAAACTCCAAGAGACGTTCTCATGCAAACAGCAAAGGGTTTATTCACCAGCATGCTGGGGCTCACAACATACTCTGAAAGCAGAGCAGAGGCTGAGAGCCTCGAGTCCATACAAAGCTGAGCTTATATACTATGTGACAAGCAACAGGGTTATACAAGGTCAACACAGAGTTTTATTTCCTCATTCCTGCACACATCTCACAATCTACAGACTCCGTATATTTCTGGTTACCATGGGGTTACGATAATGGGATGGGACTGATGGTTATCTCTGGGTTAGTTTCTGGAGACATCTGGACCATGTCTCCTGTCGTAATTTTGCTACAGGCTGTCTTGTTACACAAGATTATCAGCCTGCACCTGGATCACAGCATCCTAGGAGTTTATGCTCTGTTCTCAACCCTGAGACTATAATTACAGGATGTAACTGGGGGATATGATTTTAAGCTGAGCTGGGTTAACTCCGGGAGCTCCTGTGGGATGTGTTTGGGCGAGAGCGCCACCAGAACCCAGGGCCTTGAATATGAACCTCTCTCACCAGCTGAAGCCTCCATAGACCAAACTGTCCAACCCTCACCCAAGGGAGAGGGACGCCCAGCCCAGTGCCTGTAACCAGGATGTGATTGCTTCCTGCTTTCAAACTTGAACTGAGACATTGGCCCTTGCTGGTGCTGGAGCTACCAGGAAGGAACCCTCGGGACCCCCTGCCACCTCTGTGGTCCTCCTGTGTGGGACCCCCTGCCGAAGAGGGGCTTGTCAGCTTCCTACCATGCAAGCCAGTTCCTCACACAACAAGCCGCTTTTGTCCTATGTGCACATTCACATCCTTTTAGTTCTGATTCTCTGGGGAACCCTGACTAAAAGTCTCCTATTGACATATTTTGTTGTCATTATTATTAATCCTCACCCAAGGATATTTTTCCGTTGGATTTTAGAGAAAGGGAAAGGGAGAGAGGGAGGGGGAAAGAGAGAGAGAGAGAGAGAGAGAGAGAGAGAGAGAGAGAGAGAGATAGGTGAGAGACTCATGGATTGGTTGCCTCCTGCATGGGCCTATCCATGCCTGGGGTCAAACCTGCAACTCAGGTACATGACCAATGTAAGGTTGCAAAAATCAGGATTGGGCCAGAGTTAACACAGCTCAGCTTAAAATCATATTCCCCAGTTACATCCTGTAATTACAGTCTCAGGGTTGAGAACAGAGACAGGAGACATGGTCCAGATGTCTCCAGAAACTAACCCAGAGATAACCATCAGTCCCATCCCATTATCGTAACCCCTTGGTAATCAGAAATATGCGGAGTCTGTAGATTGTGAGATGTGTGCAGGAATGAGGAAATAAAACTCTGTGTTGACCTTGTATAACCCTGTTGCTTGTCACATAGTATATAAGCTCAGTTTTGTATGGACTCGAGGCTCTCAGCCTCTGCTCTGCTTTCAGAGTATGTTGTGAGCCCCAGCATGCTGGTGAATAAACCCTTTGCTGTTTGCATGAGAACGTCTCTTGGAGCCTTCCTTTGAGCGGCGAGCGTTTCGACCCTAACATTTGGAGGTCCCACTGAGATCAGCTCAGGCCGCCCTGGAGGCCCTCAACAGACGCTTCTAGGGGTAAGTACAGGTGCCTTTTTAGTACAGCGATCGCTTAGGTTCTGGTTCTGGTTCTGGTTCTGGTTAGGGCTGGCAAGGTGGCTGTCAGTGCGGAGCGTGAGCTTCCTCCGACTCCGGCTGACAGACGTGTCCGGGAGCTGCAGGCCACGTCCCCGGGGGACACCCTGGTGGAGGTAGGGGAGCTCCAGGGACACCTGGATGTCTCCCATCTGGTGAATTCTGATGAATTCTGATTCTGTAACTTTGTTGCCAGCTAGGTCAGTTTTGCCGGCTAATCCGTTTTGGTTTCTGTCTGAACTGTGTTGTATTTGTAATTGTTGTCCTTGTCCTAACTGTTATTGTCTGTTTGTCTGTCATCATGGGTCAAACTGCCTCGACTCCCTTGTCTCTGACCCTAGACCATTGGTCAGAGGTGAGGGACCGAGCGCAAAAATCTTTCCCGCATTATTAAAAAGGGAAAATAGCAAACTTTCTGCTCTGCTGGATGGCCGACCTTCAACGTTGGCTGGCCACCAGAAGGCTCCTTCCATCTGTCTCTCATCAGACAGGTGAGAAATGTAGTCTTTCAGCCTGGTCGACATGGACATCCCGACCAGGAGGCTAATATTCTGGTTTGGCAGGACTTCTGTGAATCTCCTCCCACCTGGGTAAGACCTTTCTTCCCCCCGACCCAGTTCCTAAGTCTCCTGCCTCAGCGGTAATGCTCCCTGTAAAGCCCACAGCCCCTACCCTTTCCACTTCCCCTCCTCCATGGAGTTCTTCAGGAGTCCCAGCCTGATCTCATCCTTCTGGACACTCCTCCTCCTTACCCTCAACCTCAACCCTGACCCAGTTTCGCCAGCCTCCTCTACTTTGTCCCCTCCTCAATCCCTCTCTGACTTTGCCAGCTCAAGGGACATGAAGCCGACGAGCTCAGAGTCCTCAAGAAGATCTGGATGTGGCTGTGACTCTGCCGCTCCATCCCTATGGGCCCATGATAGATGATGGGAATGGTGGGGATATGCCAGCTTTGCAATGTTGGCCATTCTCTTTCTCTGATCTGTATAACTGGAAAAATAATAATCCCTCTTTTTCTGAAGATCCTACCCGATTGACAGGACTCGTGGAGTCCCTTATGTTTTCACATTCAGCCAACCTGGGATGATTGCCAGAAGCTGTTGGGCACCCTCTTCACCACTGAGGAAGGGGATCGGATACTCCTGGAGGCGAGGAAAAATATCCCTGGACGAGATGGGTGCCCCACACAGCTCCAGAACATCATTGATGATGTGTTCCCTCTACACCGACCTAACTGGGACCCTAATACTCCTCAAGGTAGGGAGCATCTGTCCACCTATTGCCAGGCTCTTGTGGTGGGTCTCCGTGCGGCCATGAGGCGGACCACCAATTTGGCCAAGGTAAGAGAGGTGGTCCAAGGACCTAATGAGTCTCCCTCGGTGTTTTTAGAAAGACTGATGGAAGCCTATTGGAGATACATCCCCTTTGACCCTCAGTCAGAGGAACAAAGAGCCTCTGTAGCTATGGTCTTTATTGGGCAGTCTGCTTCAGATATTAGGCGCAAGTTACAGCGCCTGGACAGGCTGCAGGACTTGACCCTTAGAGACCTGGTAAAAGAGGCAGATAAGGTTTTCCTCAAAAGGGAGACAGAGGAAGAAAAGGAGCAGAGAAAGGAGAAGGAAAGGGAAGAGAGAGAGGATATGAGGGACAAGAAGAGAGACAAGGCATTGACAAAAATCCTGGCCACAGTAGTAGAAGGCGCAGGACCCAGAAGGGATAGGAGAGATAGGAAGGGAAATAACCTGGGCCCATGCCGCCGTCCAAACCTGGACCTGGACCAATGTGCTTACTGCAAGGAGAAAGGGCATTGGGCGAAGGAGTGCCCTAAAAGGAAAAACTCTCAGACTGCTCAGCCTACGATTCTAGTCCTGGATGAAGATTAGGGGCGACGGGGCTCGGAACCCCTCCCCGAGCTCAGGGTAAAGTTTGATGTGGAGGGGACCCCCATTGACTTTGAAGTGGACACAGGGGCAGTTTATTCTGCTCTCCAGGCCCCTCTGGGTCCACTGTCCAACAAAAGATCATTAGTCAGGGGGGCAAATGGAAGCAGGTACCGTGCCTGGACAACAAAAAGAACTATGGATCTAGGAAGAGGAAAAGTCCAGCACTCGTTCCTGGTAATTCCTGATTGCCCAGCCCCTCTTATGGGAAGGGACCTACTCACCAAATTAAAGGCACGCATAACTTTTAACCCCGAAGGGCCAGAAGTGGAATTCTTAAACCCTTAGTAGAACAGCTAGCAATTGCAGCATTAACTATGTCAGTAGAAGATGAGTATCGATTGTACAGTCCCTTCCCGGAGGAGCCCCTGGGGCAAGAGATAGAGTCATGGCTTACAGAATATCTGGAGTCATGGGCCGAAATGGCAGGGTTAGGACTGGCTGTTAACCAACCTCCAGTGGTTGTTACTCTGAAAACCTCGGCAATCCCTACTCCGGTTAAACAATACCTCATGAGCAAGGAAGCTCGAGAAGGGATTAGGCCCCACATACAAAACTTACTCCAGTTGGGTGTTCTAAGGCCTTGCCAATCGGCCTGGAACACACCCCTCTTGCCTGTTAAAAAGCCTGGAAGGGGAGACTACCGCCCTGCACAGGACCGAAGGGAAGTAAACAGTAGAGTGCAGGATCCACCCTACTGTGCCTAACCCTTATAATCTGCTAAGCACTCTTAGTCCCGATCGGATTTGGTATACTGTATTGGATTTGAAAGATGCTTTCTTTTGCTTACAACTGCATGACAGCAGCCAACCCCTGTTTGCCTTTGAATGGACAGACCCCGGGGCAGGAATCTCAGGGCAGCTGACTTGGACGCGTCTGCCTCAGGGCTTCAAAAATTCTCCCACCATTTTCGATGAAGCCCTGCAGCAAGATCTGCGCCTCTTCAGAACCCGCCACCCAGAGGTAACCTTGCTCCAGTATGTAGATGATCTGTTGTTAGCAGCACCCACCCAGAAAGAATGTGAGTACGGGACCCGCTTCCTGTTACAGGAATTAGCACAGCTAGGATATCGGGCCTCTGCTAAAAAGGCCCAACTATGTAGACAAGAAGTAACTTTCCTGGGATATACCCTCCAGGATGGGAAGCGCTGGTTAACCGAGGCGCGGAAAAAGACTGTTACGCAGATTCCTGTACCCACTTCCAGAAAACA
>PVJN01015831.1:0-43579 GCA_004026805.1 Lasiurus borealis
AGTGAATGAATCAGTTAAAATCACATGCAGAAAGAAGAGAAAATTTAGAAACCAGAAACAGAGCTGGCTTTACAATTGGTTACTATGCAACTCTGGATGAGTAGATATTTTTCGGAAAATGGATGAAAGACCCAAAGATGAATGCAGGTAGCCAAAGCCAAAGTACAGCAGGGAGGACTCATCTGCACATTTATTTATCCGCTTGACAGAGTAATTAAAGGACCTATAAGTTCTAGAGAATCAGGCAGGAAGTTCCCTGTGCGAGGGAAGGGACTGGGCCTTTCCAGTGGGGACCTGTAGCTGTGTCCTTTGGAATAGAATTCCCAGGTGCTGCCTGATTTCCTTGGTCCTGGCCCCATAGATGATGGGGTTGATCAGACACGGGAGCAGTAGGTAGAAGGCGCTGAGCAAGTTATGCACGTCCTGGGAGGCAGTGCGGGCCACACGGTAGACGATGGATGAGGACATGGTTGAGGAGTAGACGGTGAAGATGACCAGCAGGTGGGAGCCACAGGTGTTCAGGGCCTTGGAACGTGCTCTGCCTGATGAAATTCGGAACGCAGCATGGATGATGCGGGAGTAGGAGGCTCCAAGCAGCAGCATGTCCAGGACTCTGTTGAATATGCGGACAGTGAGCCCCACAGTCTTGTTTAGGGAGATGTCCCCACAGGAGAGCTTCATCAGGGCCATGTGCTCACAGGCAAAGTGGCGGATCACATCTGAGCGGCAGAAGTGTACCCGGGAGGCCAGCCCCACCACTGGAGCAACAATACCTGTGCTCCTGGCAGCTGCCAACCCCACCAGGCAGGCCAGCAACTGGCCTGTCACTATCTTGGGGTAGCGGAGTGGGTCGCAGATGGCAACATAGCGGTCCAGGGCCATGATCAGGAGGATGTTGCAGTCGAAGACGATGAGGAAGTAGATGCAGAACATTTGGACCAGGCAGCGTGCCAGGGAGATGCGGTTGAAGCGGCTGGAGAAGCCGAACAGCATGGGGGGCACCACGGTGGTGGCGGCACAGATGTTGACCGCCAGGAGCAGTGCGATGAGCAGGTACATGGGCTGGTGCAGGCTCCGCTGGGCCGCCACCGTGTGGATAACCAGGGCATTGGTGGAGACTATCACCAGGTAGAGACTGAGGAAGGGCAGCACCAGGAGTGTGCGGGCCTCCTGCAGCCCCGGGAAGCCCATCAGGAGGAAGCTGGTGTAGGACAAGTTGGAGCTGCCATTGCCCCACGCCGACATCTTCCCTGGAGAGCTGGATGGCTCTGGGAAGATAAGAGGGGCCGGAGGCCTGCTTTCTGTACCTTGGCGCCTACCAGGACCTGCCCGAACTTTACCAGGCTTTGATCTCCACGAGTAGCCGATATTCTTAGGGGGGAAATGAGAAGTTAAGTGTCAGAATTTAATGAGAAGTGTTTCTTTCAACAAATCTTTGCCTGCATTTCAAGTAAGTCCCTGAAGGTAGATTTTTGGATGCAGAATTATTGAGTCAAATGACATGAACATTTTTGAGAGTGCCAAGTAGATTTCCAAGAAAGTGGTATCAGTCTTGTCACTGAATCATTGGTGCTGTTATTAAATTGCCACGATAAAAAAATTATTTTATTAATTTAATGGTTGAAAAACATCTCATTTTAATTTGCATGTTCTTCTTTGTGAATTTTCTATTCATGTATTTTGCCCCTGTACTACTAGGAACTGTTTCTCTCAGCAATTTAAATATTAAAATCATTATCCATTGAAACAGATTTTCCAAATCTTGTTAGTATTTTTATTTTGTTTATGATGTTATTAGGAATAAGGGTTTTAAATTTATAAAATTAAATCTATTGATATTTTTTATTGTGCGTTCTTTTATTTTAAAATTTTTTTTATTGATTTCAGAGAGGAAGGGAGACGAAAGAGAGAGAGAGAGAGAGAGAGAGAGAGAGAGAGAGAGAGAGAAATGAATGATGAGGATCACTGATACTGGCGATAGAGCCTGCAACCCGGGCATGTGTCCTGGCTGGAAATTGAACTGTGACCTCCTGGTTCATAGGTCAACGCTGAATCACCTAGCCACAGAGGCCAGGCAAGTTCTTTTCTTGGTTTCAGGCTTAGCAATTCTTTCCTCATTGGAAGATAAAAAAGATAGTATATTATGTTTTGTTCTTTAAAATATGGCCTAATTTTTCAGGTTGAGTTTTTAGCCACATGAAATTCAATTTGATATGTGACAGGAGGTGATAGTCTAACTTGATATTCCCCCTGCCCCAAGTTGCTAAATAGTTGTTTAAGTTCCATTTTCTCCACTACTTTGTGTTACTATCTTTTTGTTGTCGTTAATCCTCACCAGAGGACATATATTTTGTCCCCCATTGATTTTTGGAGAGAGTGTAAAGGGAGGTGAAGAGACAGAGAGAAACATTGATGTGAGAGAGACACACATCAATTGGTTGCCTCCCACATGCACCGCAACTGGAACCAGGATCGAGGTTGCAACCGAGGTACGTGCCCTCTTCAGTCCTCGGGCCGATGCTCTAACCACTGAGAAACCGTCCAGGGCTGTGAGGTACTTTCACATATAGTTTCCCCCTTTTTTTAGTAGCCAAAGAGTCTCTATCAGGCAGATATCACAGCTGAGTCTGACATAAGAGGCTATCTTTTATGCGTTCATTTATTCAACATATTTTTGAATTTATAATGTACCAGGCACTCTGCTAGGCACCGGGCTTCATAGATACTCTGAGTCCATGAGGGGGAACCAGGGTGCCATGGAGACCGGGGATCTCTAACAGCCTCAGGGTCGCGAAGGCTCCTCAGAGGAGAGGAGGTCTAGTCTGAGAGCAGAAGTGAGTCAGCCAGAGGAAGGGAAGAGGGGATGCAAGTGGTCTCATGGCATAAAGTTGAGAATGAGGGTGGGTGGGTGGGATTAGAACTCTAAAGCTGAGGTCCCTCTCACTGTCACCAACACCTCAAAAGCTTGGTGCAAATCCCATGGGAAAAAACGATAAGATGAGAGAGTAAAAATGGGAGGAGGAACTAAACGTTTGCTGATTTTCCACTATTGTGGAGACTCCATTTCCAAAAGGAGGCATATAGGTTAGGTGGGGAATAAATAGGATTTCCTCCTGAGAAGACCCGTGGCTGAGGAGCAGGGTCATTGGTGTGGACTGGGGGGAGTGGCATGGTGGTCCAGAGCGGGGATGGCAGACCGGTGGAGGCCCAGTCACCCCCCTTCCTGTGCCTGCCCTGCTCATCCCCTACTCCAGCCATCACTCCCTGACGAGAACCTCTCCAGCCCCCTCCACTCTCCTGGCTGAGACCCGCCCCCCCCAAACCAGAACTCATACTCACAGTCAGGCAGGAGCAGAGAGAACAAGTGGGGCTCCCTCAGTGCAGTTAAACGCACCCCTTCTACTCCCCTGGGGGAGCCCAAGCTCGGATGAGCCAATGGGCAGTGCCCGTGTCTGCTCCTCGGTCTCCTGGGACATCCACAGGGCAGCCTGGAGCCTAGTCTCGTGACGTCCAGGCCAGGCCTTCCCCCTGGTCTGGGCTGCCGAGGTCTCTGGTCTGGAGTTAAAGGGGAATAACACAACACAAACGGACATTCAGACCTCACATCCCAAGCTCAGGCGGTAGCCCACCCGGGGGTGGCTCTGCCCAAGCAGGGTCAGGGAGTGGGGTGCAGGGTGGTGGCCGGTCCAGCAGGCAGACTCTAGCTGTCAGGAAAGAAATCAAGTGTTCCAAGGAAGTGAAGCTTTTTTTTTTTTTGATTACTTCATATGCTATCATTTTTATTATGTTTTGTACATATACAAAAGCAATTTATACTGGAGTTGGGGATATAATATCATGAAGATATGTCAGCCAAAGATATATATATATATATATATATATATATATATATATATATATATATATATATATATTATGCTCTACAATGCTTTTCTTTTATTTATTTTTTATTAATTTTTTGTACATATCTCCCCAGGAAGTGAAGCTTTTATTGAGCATCTACTATGGGGGCATTTTTGGAGGCTCGGTGGCACTCATTTAATGTTTATGGGAGAAAGGCGGGGACTAGCAACAGGAGAATGAGGTTATATGACGGCCTTTTGAAGTGAGGATCTTATCACCCCATTTCAGAGGTGGGCCACTCGGGTTAGAGACTTCAGGGGACTGGTCCTAGGTCACTCCGCAGATCTGTGGCAATGCTGGAAGGGGACATCTGATCCAAATCTGGCTCTCTCCACCGCACCCCTGTCTCTGGTCACTGCTTGGCCTGGCAGAGGAGCCTGTGGAGATCAGGGAAGGCTTCATGGAGGAGGGGACATTGGAGCCAGGCTAGGGAGGTCCAGAAAGAGCCACAGAGGCAGAAGAGGAGGGGGAGCTGAGGCTGAGGCTTGACATGAGGGGCTGAGGGGGCGTTGATGGTGGGCACAGGGTTCCATGGTTGGTCCCAAAGCCTTGGAGTGGGAACCCATAAAGATTGTGTGGGGTGGAGTCCAGGACACCCCGCCCACCCCAGGACATCTGTTTGGGTTTGTGTCAGCCCTGCCGGGCTGAGGGGGCAGCAGGTGGACAGGGCTGGAGGGCTTCAGAGGCGTCTGGAATTGTCCACACCCAGCTCCTTCCCCACGCTCAGGTGTGAGTGTGCCAAAGGGAGGGACTTCTCTACCGGAGCTGAGCGTATCTCATGTGCCCTTAACTCCCGGAGCCCCCGGCAGCCCTGGCAACACTGCCCTTCTCCCGGGGCCCCTGGACGCCTCCACTTTGTCCACGACCCTCCTGCAGGGTGGGGCCTGGGCCTGGAGGCAGAAGCCCAGGCAGGGGTGGTCCCCCGAGGACCCCACTTCTCTTGCTGGACACAGTTTTCACTCAGCTCACACTGTGGCCAATGCGGACCTCTGAGAACTATTTGCTTGCTGTCCTTAAGCCCCCGTATCAGTTTCCCAGGGCTGCCAGGCACACCACCACGAACTGGGTGCCTTAAACAAGGGGAATGTATCGTCCCACTGTTCTGGAATCCAGGCATCAGCGGGGTCTTGCTCCCTCCGACGGCTCTGGGGGCACTCCCCTTGCACCTTCCAGCTTCCAGTTTCTGCTTCTGTCTTCCCGTGCTTTCCCTTCTGTCTCTTAAAACTCAGCTGTCGTTGGATTTAGGGCCCGCCTGGCAATCGGGGATAATCTCATATGAAGATCCTTTTCCCAAAGAGGTCACATCCACAGGATCGAGGGGGTAGGACACAGACATACCTTTTATTTTATTTTATTGATTTCTTACAGAGAGGAAGGGAGAGGGATAGAGAGTTAGAAACACTGATGAGAGAGACATCGATCAGCTGCCTCCTGCACACCTCCCACTGGGGATGTGCCCGCAACCAAGGTACATGTCCTTGACCGAAATCGAACCCGGGACCTTTCAGTCCACAGGCAGACGCTCTATTCACTGAGCCAAACCGGTTTCGGCAGGACCCAGACATACCTTTTTTGGGAGCCACCATTCAACCCGCTACAGCCTCCATATGTGATGTCAGAAGAATGAGAGAGGGACAGTGAGGGCGGCCGGCCGTGGCTGGGGCAAACTCCAGAGCACAAGGTTGGGGGAGGGGAAGGGTGTGTGTGTGACATCATGATGGGGGAGGCAAGGGGCTACCCTCAGGATCCCATCTGGTGTACGGCACAAAGTCCTTGGCTCCAAGATTCACCAGAAAGATGGGACAGGACTAAGTCAGAGAGGCTTCCTGGGGGAGGGGAGCGTCCAGCCTTGCCTTAGAGAAGAGACCAGCTGAGGGGGCAGAGTTAGCAGCACAGGCTGAAGAGTTTTCATTCCAGGGTCCTTTTCACACCCGGAGCTCCCAGCCGCGCCTCCCCTCAGGTCCAGGGCATCCCGTGGCAGGAAGCCCCCCTCCTCACCCCCAACATGGGACACCCTCTTGAAGGGGCAGCGTTCAGTGACAGGATGAGATGTGTCAGCACAGAGAGGTGGGAGTCTGAGGGCCTTGGGGATGCCTCTGAGGCCTGCAGACTGCCACCAGGACTCCCCACCTGGGAGGAGAGACGGGATGTGGGCACACACATCTCACATGAAACATGGTCACGTCTGGCCGCACTGCCAGCCCTCCCTCCTACAACAGTCAGTTCTTCACTCAGTGCCCTTTCTCAGGAAGTCCAGCCCACGGCCTGAAACAGCTTATAGGGCATCACCCTGCTCGTCCCTCTCCCTCACACCCCTTGTCTCATCTGGCACCAAGTCCTGCCAATCCTATTTCCAAAGGAGTTTCAGTCCAGCTCCTGAACTTTAGTCCCGGGTCTCCTCTAGGCCTCATGCTGGGCACAGCCCCCAACCCTGCTGACCCCACTCCTTCCGCTGCCAGAGGATCCTCTGGGAAAGCAGACCTGACCCCACCATCCCCGCCCCCTCCCTGAGGGGCAGCTACCCTCCAGCAAGGCCAAGCTTCTTGCACTTTGCCATCCACTCCTCTACCCAGTCTGTCCTCCTTTCCCTCAGCGACTCTGGCTGCTGCCTGGGCTTACTCGGGGCCTCAGGTGCCACCTGCTGTCGGAAGCCCCCTCTGACTGTTCTTGCTTCAGCAGAGTTGAGTTGCTGCCGTGTGAGGAGTCTCAGAGCCCAGATTTCACATTGTGTCCCATGTGAAGGGACCTGGCAGCCCCACTGGCCCAAGCACCTGGCAGCCTCTCACCCCCATCCCAGGACTCCCGGATGGTCCACTTATCCACGGTCACTCCTCCCTTTCCTCCTTCTTGGCTCCATGGCACCTTGCCCTAAACTCTCCTTCCTGGTTTCTCTCCAGGTCAAGGTGGCCAGGATCCTCGGCATCAAAATCTGCTCCCTCCTCACGAGATCCGAAGCGCCCTCACACTGACTCGTAAAAGCCTGCCTCCCCTCAGGTCCGGGGCTGCCGCATAAGCAAGTTGTTTGGCTCCGGGAGCCGTTTGGTCTCTGAGTGAAGCTTTGGTGGTAGCCTGTCCTTCCTTTTCTTTTCTTTTTTTAAAAAAATATTTTTTATCTTATTATTATTATTATTTTTACAGAAAGGGAGAGGGATAGAGAGTTAGAAACATTGATGAGAGAGAAACATCGATCAGTTGTCTCTTGCACATGCCCTCCTGGGGATGTACCCGCAACCAAGGTACATGCCCTTGACCGGAATTGAACCTGGGGCCCTTAAATCCGCAGGCCGATGCTCTATCCACTGAGTCAAACCAGATAGGGCAGCCTGTCCTTTCTCATTCACATCGGGGCTGGGGCCTAGTCCAGGATCTGTGGACTGACAGCGCTCAGGCGGCAGAACTGACCTTCCTTTCTCCGCATCCTGAGGCCTCCGGGCCAGGCAAGGCGCAGCCTGCATTGCCCACAGCAGCCACAAGGTGGCACCCAAGCACCATGTCAGGCAGAGGCTTCCTGGTGTTAGGCCTGTGCTGGAGCTACTGTGCCGGAGGGGGGGGGGGGGGCAGCCTGTGCTTAGCTTGGCTACTGAGTTTGAAACGCCTCAACCTCGGACATTCCCTCTCAGACTGTGAGCCTGAGTCCGTCAGAACATGCTGGTATCAGGGCCCAGAGCAAGAAACCTGGATCTGGGTGGTCCTGGCAAGTTGCTTCCTCTCTTTGAGCCTCAGAGTGCTCTTCTGAAAAATGGCCATGACATCACTCATTCAGTCAGCACATTTTACTGAATGCTAGATGGCTAGGTGTAGTACACATCTGTGAACAACAAAGCCTCACAGGGATGCTGTGAGGATCAAATGAGGTAACATCTGTACCTTATTTAGCAGTTTCTAACTGTCTTCAAATATCAGACTTTCTCTCCAATACTTACAACAATCCTATGTGGTTGGACTGAGTATCACCCCAATTGTATGGATGATGAAACAGGTGAAGGTCACACACTGGCCCAAGGCCAGGAAGCGGCAGAGCTGGGACTTGAACTTGGGCTGTCTGGTTCTAATCCCCACTGCTGCTGTTTCCACACTTAATGCGTGCGTGTCTCCTCTGAGCCCCCTCCCAATCTTCCGCAGAGGATCTTGGACCAACCTGGTTCGCTTCCTCAGACCCCGTCCACCTCCTCAGCCTCTGCCCTCCCCAGAGTCCCCGATTCCTCCTGCAGGTGTGGTTATCTCTGGCAAGATGGTTACCAATGATTCAGTGACAGAAGGTCCCAGACCCAACTCCCTTCTGCCACTCCTTAGGTCAGGCCTGCCAAGGAACAGAGGCCAGAGCTAGCTGGCACCGGCCCCATAATGATCGCCCATCACTACTGAGCTCAGATCATCTCCAAGGGGCAGAGAATTTCTCTCTCAGAGAGACTGTGAGGCCCCATCTGATTGGAAGGGGGCCGTGGTCTGGCAGCTGTGTGTCTATAGCAAGCTCTCTGTTTCCGCATAGACTGTGGGTTTATTCAGGGGCAAAGCAAGCCAAAGAGAGAAGGTCCTGGAGCTCACAGTTTACATGTCTCAGCAGGGAGAGGTGGGAGGCATGTACCCCGACTCCCTCCGCATGCCCCTGGGCGGATGTCCTTTCTGCACGTATCGCCCGTCTCTTACTGATTCCTGGTTGTGAGTTCCCTGGGAAGAGGTAGGGCCTGGCTGGGGCGTGCACCCCAGTGTGTGTCAGGGAGGCTGCAGTGAGTGACGGAGGTGGGGGGCTGAGGGAGGCTGGGGAGCATTCCCTGGGACTTGGCCACCACCAGCTGGGTGACCTTGGCAATGAATGACCTATGGCCCCAGACTCTCAGCTTCCTTGTCTGTGAAGTAAATGGTAGGGTTGTTTCTTATGGCTCTGGAATCGCAGACCACACTTGCATTGTCACCCGTGGTTCTCGCTTGCATTGTCACCCGTGGTTCTCGCCATCACCCTGAGGGGCAGATGTCGCTCTGGTTTTTAACCAAATATCAACCTGGGCCTGGAGGGCTGAGGGGCATCTCAGGCGGATCCCTGCCCCGTCCTTTCTCCCGCTGCTCAGAAACGCTTCTAACCAACCCTGGAAACTCCCGGCCTGCTATGGAGCCTGGCCTGGGTGAGGGAGCCGACCCATTTTTTGAATCGCTGGCTCCAAATCCTGTGCTTTTTTGTCCCGAGAGCTGTAAGAGTGTATTCATCACAGTCCTTTAGTGAACGTTTACTCTGAGCCAGGACCAGGGTAGGCATTTTATTTACATTAAAAAAATATTTTCTTTATTGATTTCAGAGAGAAAGGGAGAGAGAGATAGAAACATCGATGATGAGAGAGAACCATTGATCAGTTACCTACTGGGTATTGAGCCACAACACGGGCATGTGCCCTTGACTGGAATCAAATCCAGGACCCTTCCGTCCGCAGGCCAACACTCTATCCACTGAGCCAAAACCCAGCTAGGGTTGGGGTAGACATTTTAGATACACTGTGTTTAGCCTCACAACCTCAGGAAATGGATATGATAACACTCCCGATTAACAGATGAAGAAACAGACTCGGCCAGGTTAAAGATTGTGCATAACTCAACGTGGCTAGTGAAGTGGCAGGGCTGGAGCCCAAATCAGTGTCATGTCAAAGCTAATATTCTCTGCAGGGAAAGGGCTGCAGGAGGTGGATGAGCTCCAGGCCTCTGAGCCTCAGTTTCCTCATCGGTGAAGCAGGGGTCAGGACTGTACCTCTTGGGGCCTCTCTGAAGAGTGAACAGGCTGATGCAGAGAAGACCCTGAGTCTGAAGTGATAATCATTTGTTTATCCTTTCTCGCCCTCATCATCTTTGCATCACCCTCCCTCCCTCCTGTGGCTGCTGTGAGGAGGAACTGGGCTAATGGGGGAGGGCGGGAGGGAGGCTGTGAACTTCCCTGGACCCATGGTCAGGTTGATGGGATTTTTCCCCTTCAGGGATGTCGTACTCAGCCCAGGAATGCCCAGGCCCTGATCTCTGGGTTTGGGGGACCTGCTGTCCCAGCAAGTGTCCCGGGATGGGGTGGGGAGGGCAGAGCTAGGCGTCCCTCTGCAGGTTGAGGGCACTTGCAGGCTCTGGGGAGCTGAGAGGTGCCTCAGACCTCAGCTATGGCTGAGGGTTACGCCAGCCCCCTCGGGGACAGCAGCGTATGGCTGGTGCACCTGGGCTCGGGTAACCCTGAGAAACCGGGGGCACTGATGGAGAAACATGGGTGCCCCCGGGGCTGCGAAAATTTGAGTCTCTGCGGAGAAAGTTGTGGAGGCTCAAACTTTTCTCACTCTGAGCTCATCCCTGAGGTCCACTGAGCGATTTGCCACCAATTAGGCCATAATGAGCTGGACCTCAGGGGCTCTGAGGCTCCCAGGAAGGGGGAGAGGGGAGCTGAGGGCTCAGCAGGCACCTGGGGCCCAATTACAGAGCCTGGGCCCGGCCCTGGGTCCAGCTGCGGCACCAGCCCGTGGAGATCCGCCTGCCCCTGGTGCCCTTGGAGATTTGCTCGAGTGGCCAAACTTTTAATGAGTACAAATGGCGACATCCCTCCTTGACTGTGACCCAGGCCTGCCACCTGGGTCCTGTTCGCTCCCTCCTTAAAGAGCCAGAGCACTTTCTAGCATATGACTTGCTATATAGTTTCAATCGGCCGCCCCACAAAGACAGGTCATGGTGCGGGGGGTCTAGACCCTGACCCACCGTGTGACTCACTGACCCGCTCGGAGCCTTGTTTCTCAGGGCTGATCATCACAGGATTGGGGCAGGCCCAGCTGAGGTGACGCACACGGCAAAGTGCTGGCTGCTTGTGAATGGTCAGGACTGCCCTGAATTATTGTCTCCCCCTGGCCTGGCTGAGGCCTTGCCCCGACCCCTACTCTCAGCTGAATTAAAGCCAGCTCTGACTCCAGTGCTCACAGAGGCAGCAGTGGGGGCCCACTTGTTTCTAGGTTTTTCTTGGTCCAAACTCCCTTTCCCTCCCCCCTCCTTACCTCCTAGGTCTGCAGGCCGACACTACCAAGACGGTCAGAGCCCTGCTCTTATCAAGTCCAATCTTACTTCACAGATGGGGAAACTGAGGCCTGGGAGGAGCAGACCCTGAACCGGGATTCCCTCCTTTTCTGGAAATGAACTTCATAACAATAAACTTTTGTGCATACGTCGGGCTCCTAGGAGCCTTTGGCCTCAGTAACCCTGTGAGGATATGGAGGCAGCCATCTATCTGTTCACCTCGTGTACTAGAGCTGAGCTTGCAGGCCCCAATGCCAGCCGGCCTGGGCTCAGATCCTGGGTCTGCTATTTACCAGGCACATCTCCGTGCCTCCGTTTCCTCAAGTGGCACTTACCTCATCACAGTTGTGCCTACCTTATGGATTTGCTGCATTCAGTGAGTTAGAATTCGTGTCAAATGTTTGGGACTGGGCCTAGCACCCAGTGGACTCTGCACATTATTAGCTGCATTTCTTCGTTCTAATTCTATCACCTATTCAGCAAACATCAGTTGGGCTCCCGCTATGTGTGAGTGTGGTGTGCTAGGCCCTGGGGAGAGAGCAGCAACCAAGACCCACCGTTGGAGCTCCATTTTATGGGGGAGACAGACACACATAGTCATGACTTCAAGATGGGGGGTGTGGCAGGCTGAAGTGGGGATAAACCAAGGATACAGCAGGGGGGTCCTGGCCTGCCCGGAGGAGGAGGGAGGCAGAGTCAGGGAAGGCTTCCCAGAGGAGGTGTGTGGGGGTTAGGTGTTGGGCCAAACTTCACTGAGTGCTCAAGATGGGTTGGGCCCTGTGCTACGTGCTTGATATCCCTTGTTTTAGTCCATCCTCCCACGGCCTGTGAGGTAATTCACACTCTCTGTTCACCGAAGAGGAAACTGAGGGTTAAGCTACTGGCCCAAGGTCACCCAGCCAGTGGACAGTGGGGCTGGGGTCCGAATCCAAGGTTTTCTAACCCCAGGTCTTGTCTCCTTTCGTCTCCCCCGAGGGTGCTGGTGGCAGTACTTATACCAGGCAGAGGGGGGAGGGTCAGGATAGGGGGCGGTGGCCCCAGATGGAGAAGATCTGCCCTCGGGGAATTCGGGCCTTGCTGCCCAGGGCCCAGACCCAGGGATGGCCCTCCCCCTCAGGCAGAGGGGCAGAATGTACACTGGGCACCAGCATAGGCCCTGCCCCAGCTGTCTGTGTTCCGGTCCACGTACCATCAATGTGATCTAGATGTGATCAGTCTTTCTGTACCTTAGTCTCCTCTTCTGTGAAATGGGGATAATGACAGCAAGCACACAGAGAACTGTTAAGTGCGTTTGTCTAAGAATTTTACATCTATTACTCGTTTAATCATCATGAGCCAGCCAGGCGGGCAGTGTGGATCCAGCTGGCCTTTTGCCTGGCTCGGAGGTCATTTGTTCTCAGGTGAGGATAACACCTGAATAGTTGTGTAAGGTACAAGTGAGTTAGTGCACACATAGCCCTTAGAATAGTGTGTGGCACAGGAGAGGTGCTCAGCACTACAATGGCCAGAAGGCTGGGGAGAGGATCCATAAAAAAAAAAATAATGAACACAATGATGACAACAATCCTACCTAATAAAGAGGGAATATGTTAATTGACCATTACTCTGTCACAAAGATGGCTGCACCCACAGCTGAGGCCAAGTTCCCATAAAGAATAAAGAGCCTTAACGAGTCATCAGCAGGGACCTGAGGCTACACCCTCCCCTACCCCACTACCCCCGCCAGGTGGGGCTTCACAGAGGACTTCAGGCTGTGCCTCCCACTTGACACCAGGCTGGGGGACCTCAGACCGCACTCCCCACCCAGTGGGGCTTGATGGGGGACCTCAGGCCATGCCCCCCACCCCAGTACCCAGCCAAGAGACTTGAGGCTGCATTCCCCTCCACACCCCCGCCTTGCCTGGCTGGGCTTCACAGGGAACCTCAGGCCATGCCCCCAACCCAGCGGGGCTTGATGGGGGACCTCAAGTTGAACCCCCAGTACTGGCTTGGGGGAACTCAGGCTGCACCCCCACCCAGTGGGGCTTGAGGGGGGACTTGAGGCTGAGCTCCCCTATTTGGCAGGGCTTGATGGGGGACCTCAGGCATGCTCTCTGCCCTGGTCTGGGCTAGGGGACCTTAGGCCACGCCCCCTGTCCTGGCACCAGGCCAGGGGACCTGAGCTATGCCCCCTGCCCTTCGGGGCTTGACAAGGGTGGGACTGACTGGGTCTGGATCTAGCCTAATGGGGGGGTCTGGCCGGGTCTGGGGCACATGTGGGTGGGCGAGGACTTGACTCTGGGTCCCGTGAAGTGTCCCACCCAGACTCTGACAGGAGGAAGGTTTTCATATACATTTGATTAATTTCATTTCATCTCTGACACTTCTATTATAGAAAAAGGGCAAAAAGCAATATTAAATTATTTCCCCTTTTGTGCACCAGGCCACTAGTAGCGATAATAAAAAAACTATGCCTTTACAATTCTAAAGCACTTTTCAGTTTATAGGGACTTCCACATCTGTTCTTTCCTTTCAGACTAAGGAGGCAAGTGCGCCCCAAAATGTGTTTTCTAGAACTAAATTCCACACTAACAACAGTGTCTTTTAAAAAAGAGCTTCTCTTTTCAAGCAAGTTTGGAAAACATCGAATTAAACCAAAGTAAACACTTGGGTGTTTTTTTTTGTTTTGTTTTTTTTTCCTGAGAAACTCTCGCTGGCTTAAATGCAGTCAGCCTCTGAAGAGCAGGGGGAGACACAATACCCAGTGCTCCCCCAGATCACTGGGCCAGGAACCCCTCGTTCTGAGGAGCATCTTTGTGGGTTGTGACTCTTGGAAAGACACTTAGGAAAACTCTGGAGTAAAGAGCTTGGGCGAGTCGCCTGATCCTGGGCCTCAGTTTCCCCGTCTGTAAAATGGGAACCATGCTGCCCAAACTGCGACAGGTCCTATCAGTGTTTTGCATGGGGACTGAATGAGATTGACTGGTGCCATCACGCGCTCAGCATAATTCCTGGCAAAAGGTAAATGGGAAAATCATCAATACACGTTTGATGATTATCCATACGACCACCCTATCATCACCCCCACCCACATAAGCTGAGCTCAGAGGGGTGAGTGGGTAGGTAGCTTCCTAGCGCTTCTGAGAGTAGGCGCAGCGCACCCACCCACACAGCCGGCCAGCCTTCTGGTCACCGAGGCCCGCAGGCCACTGGCCCTGGGGAGGGTGGGCCAGGGAGACCCTCCGACCCAGCGCCGCTCTCCAGGGCAGCCTCGCGGCGGGCCAGGGTGGGGAGGGGGCTCCCTGGGTAAAGCCGGGGCGGCTGCTCACTCGGGCGGCGGGAGGCGGGAGGCGGGCGGCCGCGGGGCCAGGCCAATCCTGCGGCGGCGGCGGCGGCGCGCACCCGGTTGCCAGGGCCGGGCCTCCAGCCTCCGCGCCCTCCCGGGGCTCGTTAGCGTGGCCGGGCCTGTCGCCGTGGACACGGCCCCGGGGAGCCCGGCGACTTCGCCACCAGCGGCTCCACCAGGCGCTGACGAGGCCCCGGGGAGGGGAGGGGAGGCGAGGCGGGCGGCCCCGGGGGCCGGCGGACGGACAGCGCGCTCGCCAGCGCGGAGCCTCGGGACGCGCGCCGCGCCGGCACCGGGACTCCCGAGGCAGGAGCGCTGCCGCCCGCGGCCGCGCGGGGGCGCCCGAGTCCACGGAATGAGCCGGCCGCCGGGAGCGCAGCGCGGATCCCGCTGCCCTGCGAGGTCAGCACCCGTGCTGCTTCCTGCCCGCTCAGCTTGCCTTCGGAGCAGCGTCCCTGGATCTCAGCCCGCGGGTAGAGGGCCTCATGCAAAGAGTGGGGATGCCTGGTGTCCATTCTTCCACTTGATTGTTTTTCTCAAGGAGCATTTCCTGCTCTAGTCTCAAACCCAGTGTGTCTTTCTCGGCCCTGAACTTGCATTGTTAGCCACATCGCTGAGCCTCGCCCTGCCTCAGGCTGTGCACCGGCTCGCCCAGCAGCTGGCCTTTCTGGGGAAGCGGGCGCCAGGCCTCCCAGGAGCGGGCGCTCAGGGTGGGCGAGGCCGGGGCTGTGCTGAGCTGCTCTCTGCTGGGCGGCAGGCGTCCAAGGTGGACCCAGCGCTGCCGCTCTTCCCTTTCGGTTGCATCATTATCCTGGAGGTCCAGAAAGCTACAACGCCTCCCTCTGCAAAGGGCTAACTGTCCTGCTACCCAAGTGCTCACCTCCTCCACCTGAGCTGCCTCCACCTGAGCTGCTAGATCACAAGGCAGCGATGGCGTCTACATGACGACCACTTGCTCACAGTGTAAGGCGCGCGCTGCCTGTTGCTCCACCCAGTGCTCCCCCTGTCCCGGTCCTGTTTAACTGCAGCCGGGCTGGGAAGATTTGGCTGCTATGTAGGAAAAGTCAAGAAGTCAGTTTTGAAAAAAATAAAATAAAATAAAACATAATAAAATAAAATAATTCTTTATTGTTAAAAGTATCACATATGTCCCCCATTTACCTCCTCCAGACCGGCCCGCCTGAGGACTTCAGCGCCCTATTTGTCTGTGTCCATGGGTTATAAATGCACACAAGGGCTTTGGTTGATTACCTAAGAATCAGGTGTTGGCTTAAAATGAAATTTGGCCAAGAAGTGACTTCTTCTGGCTCTTCAGAATCCTATAATGTATATGTAGAGTGTTTTCCTTTCAAATGACCCTGTTAGGCCTTGAGGTCTGCCCAAGGCGAGCCTCTCTTTAGCCTGTATTGCTTCCCAAGAGGGCAAGTTGGCCGAATGCTTGTTGCTCCTTAGCAGGAGCTGAGAAGACAGGGAGGAGGGTTCTTCCTGGGTCTGCAGGCTGCGCTCCCACCTGTGCGACAGGGAAAAGGCAGGAGTCAGAGGCCGGCTCTCTGCTCAGTCTCTAGCTCCCCAGGGCATTGGATTTGATTCTGTTCTTCGTCCTTATCACCATTTTGGGTGGAATAAGAAGTGTTTAAGTAGTTTATTTAGAAAGTGTCATAGTGTAAACAAATAGTACCACTTTGATTTTCTTTTAACATAAGACTTGTGATGCAAAGCTTAAGCCACTCACAAGGATTGTGCCTCTCCGGAAAGATGGGATTTCCTGTAAGGCAGGGTCTGCCTGAGACCCTGCTCTGTTGTCATTGGCTGCAGACAGCCGAAGAGGTCTGTTTTGGGGAAGAAAGAGGCCATGAGTTAACTTGCCACGCTCAGGGAAGGCCTGCGTCGCAGTCCTGCAGACTGAAAGTGGCGCGACCTGCAGGCGGATTTCAGGTTGACCTGTAGGAGGGCCGACGCACGATGAAGACACTACACAAGAAAGGTGAATTTTTAAGGCCTGGGAGGCCGGGTGGAATCTCTTGCCAGGAAAGGAATATCAGAGTCCACTTTTATTCAGTTTGGTTACATATTTCCCTTTAGCAATGTATGCAGGCAAAGCAGATGGAATCAAAGGTCAGTAAAGCTCAGTAAAGCCCCTGCCGGTTTGGTTCCATGGATGGAGTGTCAGCCTGCGGACTCAAAGGTCCCAGGTTCGATCCTGGTCAGGGGCATGTACCTTGGTTGTGGGCACATACCCAGTGGGGAGTGTATAGGAGGCCACTGAAGGATGTTTCTCTCTCATCAATGTTTCTAACTTTCTATCCCTCTTCCTTCCTCTCGTAAGAAATCAATAAAATATATTTTTAAAAAAGCCCAGCGAAATTTAGTAAACAATGTAAAGATTGTTAGGTGAGGAAATCGACTGGAGCCATGGCAATCACAGAAGGAACAATCTATGCTGGGATTAAGGTCCATTGGCCTTCTAATGTATCCTTTGCATTTTCATGCTAATGCTGCTACGGGTGGTCTCTGGCATAAAAGACCTACCAAAGAGCTAAAGTAATCACCAAGAATGGTCTGAAATTAAAACTTTAACTAAAAGCAGTTATGGCGAGGCCCTAGCTGGTTTGGCTCAGTGGACAGAGCACTGGCCTGCTGACTGCAGGGTCCCAGGTTCGATTCCGATCTAGGGCACATACCTGGCTTGCAGGTTCAGTCCCCAGTTGGGGGCATGCAGGAGGCAGCCAATCAATGATTTTTCTCTCATCAGTGATATTTCTATCTCTATCCCTCTCTCTTCCTCTCTGAAATCAATAAAGATATATTTAAAAAATAGTCCTATATAATAAAAGCTAATATGCAAATTGACTGAAACAGCAGAATGACCAGTTGCTAGGATGTGCAATGACCACCAGGCGGCAGATGCTCAATGCAGGAGCTGTCCCCTGGTGATCAGTGTGCTCTAACAGAGGAACCACCACTCAGCCAGGGTGAGTGGGCCTAAGCCAGCTCTCAGACTACCAGAGGGCACAGGCTGGGATGAGGGACACTACTACATGAAATTCATGCACCGGGCCTCTAGTAATAAAATAAAAGCAATTATGGTGATTAGTCACCTCCTAGGCCAGTATCTTCCTGGATAAGGTCAACCTTTACTTTATTGTCTTTTGGAATTTATATAACATATCACTGACATAACCTATCATTGAAATGTCAAGGTAACTTGTAACTTCCCTTTTTTCCAGACCTCTCAGGGCACAACCAAATGCCTTAGGTGCCAGGACAGATACCACAAATCACTCCATTGTTGTTGTTTTCTTGTTATTTGTTGACTGTTAACTATCCAATACTCACCTAAGTAAAAGAAGTGTGTCTATCACTTTATTTTTATCCAGTCCCAGAGGTTTCCCTGCTTTGCTTCTCCTGCCTCTCTAATCTATCACCAATGGATTTCATGTAACCCACTTGTGTCTCCTTTAATTGTAATGTATAAAACCAGGTGAAAAACTGCCATTCTTTGACGCATTATCCCAATCCATTTGAGATTCTGCTTCCTGGCAATTGCTGACAGTTTAGCGCAAATAAATTCATGAAAATCCTTTTCAGGTTTGAATGTTTTTACTTTAACAGTTTCTAAGATTTGTACCACCAGTTACTTTGTGCCAAATGACTAGATCCCCTGAGTGTGAGAGGTGGGGGGAAGAGTGTTGGACACAGAGGGGCTCTTATGAGAATTAACTTGATGGCAAAGAACATACAGGTGTTAGCAGCAGCAGGAATGGCGCCAGGTGTTAGACCAGTGGGTTCATACCAGACCTGGGCTCAGCAACTTCGATGCTTGAGTTCTGGCTAGGAAAGAATTCAGAGCCAAGACACAGACTATAAGAGAAACATTTATTCACAAAATCACAGAGGTAGAAGAACTCATTCATAGAAGAAATGGGTTTATGAAACATGTTATAGAGGCAAAGAAAGAGCCCTTGGAGCTTAGAAGTGAGGAAGGTCAAGGTGACCAGCCAGGGGACATGGGGAGTGGGGTGGGGAGTGTAAGAATAAACAAGTCATCTTTACTGTCAAAGAAAAGTTTAGACAGCCACCATTTTGGACTGCATGAATTGGCAGCTGCCATGTTGACCACATGGCTTGCAGCTCCCCTGGGGGCTGCTATTTTGAAACAGCAAAGGCCAACCTTTCCTTTGAATTAGCCAATTGTGAAAGACTGTGTGCCTGAGCTCCAACCAAGAGCAAAAGATAGGAGAAACCAAGATGGCGGTTTAGGTAAATATTTAAACTGCTGCCTCGCACAACAATTTCAAAACTACAACTAAAAGACAGAACAGGCATCATCCAGAACCACAGGAAAGTTGGCTGAGTCAAAATTCTACAACTAGAAGTAAAGAAAGGAGCTCATGGAAACTCAGAGGAGCTGCAAAAAGCTGAGGTACGGAGACATGTGCATGGAGAGGATGGGGGCGCAGAGTGCGTCGCTGGCTTCCTCTAGCAGGAGGGAGAAAAAAACTCCTGACTACACTGAATGCCAGTTCTGGACAAGACTCATTTGAGGGTGAGTCTGGACTGCCGTGAAAAGGGAGGAATACATGGAAACTTAGGGGCACCGAGAAAAGGCAGAGGTCTGGAGGTGTGTTAATGTGAGTGCACACACAGAGTTCTGATTGCAGATTGTGCTGCTGGCTTTAGCTGGAGGGAGATAGGACATCCCAATTGCATTGAAATCCACTTCCGACTGCACTGAACCTCAGTTTCGGGTGAGACCCTGGGGACCTAGACTCATACAGGTCCCCAGAGTGCACAGAAACTCAGGGGAGCCAGAAAGGCAGAGAGGGCTGCAACAATTACCAAGGGACACAGACCCAGGGGCCCTGTAGGGCAGGGCTGACAGGAAGCCAAGGCTGTCTCTGCTCAGCCCTGAGACTCCAAGCTGAACAGAGAGGCTTTTGCAATTTTGCAAGTCTTGTATCATAAGGCTGACTCCAGCACAGAAATTCTCCTGGAGTAAACACAGCTGATCCTCATAATCAATTGGCTTGGAGTTCAGTTCCCTCCAGTGATACCAACAATAATCAAGACTTAACTACAATAAGGCTGTACACACAGTCCACAAAGGGGTGCACCAAAAGAGTCTACCTCAGTTAACTGGGGAGGTGAAGCTACTGGGCCATATAGGACATGTAGCACACAAAGGTACTTTACCAACTCAGGGAAGCAGTGAAATGCGGAGAAAAAGGAAGAGATCACAAGTGAAAAAAATGGAGGAAAACAAATGACTGGATACGAAGTTCAAAACCACTGTTATAAGGTTTTTCAAGAATTTCCTAGAAAAGATGGATAAATTTAGCGAGACCCAAGAGGAAATGAAAAAGGACCAACTATAGATGTAAAAGAACCAATTAGAAGTTAAACATACACCGACTGAAATAAAAAATATTATACGGAAACCTAACAGCAGATTAGAGGAAGGCAAGAATCAAGTCAAAGATTTGCAATACAAAGAAGCAAAATACACTCCACTGGAAAAGAAGAAAGGAAAAAGAATAAAAAAATGTGAAGATAATGTAAGGAGCCTCTGGAACAACTTCAAGCGTACCAACATCAGAATTATGCGGGTTCCAGAAGAAGAGAGAGAGCAAGATACTGAAAACCTATTTGTAGAAATAATGACTGAAAACTTCCCCCACCTGGTGAAAGAAATAGACTTACAAGTCCAGAAAGCACACAGAACCCCAAACAAAAGGAATCCAAAGAGGACCACACCAAGACACATAATTAAAATGCCAAGAGCAAAAGACAAAGACAGAATATTAAAAGCAGCAAGAGAAAAACAGTTAATTATCTAGTAGGGAGCACCCATACGACTGTCAGCTGATTTCTCAACAGAAACGATGCAGGCCAGACGGGAGTGGCAAGAAATATTCAAAGTGATGAATTGCAAGAACTTACAACGAAGATTACTGTACCCAGCAAAGCTATCGTTCAGAATTGAAGGGCAGATAAAGAGTTTCACAGATAAGAAAAAGCTAAAGGAGTTCATCAACACCACACCAGTATTATATGAAATGCTGAAAGGTACTCAGAAGAAGAAGAAGAAGAAGAAGAAGAAGAAGAAGAAGAAGAAGAAGAAGAAGAAGAAGAAGAAGAAGAAGAAGAAGAAGGTAAAGATAAGAATTATGAACAACAAATACATATCTATCAACATGTGAATATAAAAATCAAGTGAATAAAAAGTCTGATGAACAGAGTAAACTGGTGAATATAATAAAATCAGAGACATAGAAAGGGAGTGGACTGATAATTCTCAGGGAGAAAGAGGTGAGGAGGGTGCAGGGAGAGATTGAACAAAAATCATACATCTATGGATGAGGACAATGTGGTCTGCAGTGGCAAGCTGATGGCCTGCAGCCAATCATACGTCTATGGATGAGGACAATGCGGGGGGAGGTAAGGGCAGAGGGAGGGGTGGGAGCCGGGAGGACGAGAGCTATGGGGGAAAAAAGAGAAATAAATGTAATAATCTGAACAATAAAGATTTATTAAATTAAAAAATAAAAGCAAAGGACAGGTCACATGCATAAGGGATTATAAAGCCGAACAGACTGCCTGTTTGATGTGCAGCCACTTCCAGACCATGGAAGTAAATATGTTTGCCTTGTTGCCTGCCTCCCGAGTGTTTTGTATTCTACCAGAATCCCTGTGGGATTGGATAAAAAGTAAAATGATAGACACCTGTTTCTTTTACACAAGTGGGTGCAGGGTAGTTAAAAGTCAATAATTGCCAAAACTGGTTTGGCTCAGTGGATAGAGCATTGGCCTGTGGATTGAAAGGTCCCAGGTTCGATTCCAGTCAAGGGCATGTACCTTGGTTGCAGGCACATCTCCAATGGGGAGTCTGCAGGAGGCAGCTGATCGATGTCTCCCTCTCTCATCGATGTTTCTAGCTCTCTATCCCTCTCTCTTCCTCTCCGTAATAAATAAATAAAATATATATTTTTTAAAGTCAATAATTAACATAACAATAACAATGAGTGGATTTGTTGTCTCCACAGAACCAATGCCTGTCTTGGAGGGGTCTGGAAAACAGAAATATCCCTGACATTCCAGGTTTTCTTAGATGGAAGAAGACAATAGCCAGGCTCACTTAAAGTAAAGATCAACCTTTGTCAGGGAAGGTACTGGGCCTAGAACTTGACTGCCCGGCATGATCTGTGCTTTTAGTTGGACAGTTTTAATTTCAGACCATCCTTTGTAGGTACTTCAGGTCTCTGAGTTTGTGAGGCCACCGGCCCAGCAGACTTCCCCTGAGCTTGTCAGGTTGAGTATGTGGCCCCTTTTCATCCACAGACTCTCCACTGTAGGGCTTATGATCCTCAGCTGTGGTGAACAGAGTTGTGGGTGCCAAACCCAGCCCACAGGGGTTCCTAGAGGCGCTGGTACCTCCTCCCCAGGCAGGGCCATCAGCTTGCCACTGCAGACCACATTACCTACTGCCTCCCGCCATCCTGTCCTGGGCCCCGCTGCACCCCTGGGAGCTGAGTCCTGCTGGGAGCCAGTGCCTGCCAATGCTGGCAGCGATTTCTGCCTGTACCCTCTGTGGGGGGTTGGCAGGCTGAGTCCCTGCTTCCCTCAGCCACTTCCTGCCAAGGCTATTCTCCTCCCTGGGGCCTGTTCCTGGCAGTAAGTCCTGCCTGGAACCACAGGCTGCACTCGGGGTGTCTTTGCCAGGCAATCCTGCCTCTGTCGCTGGCACTTGGCCCATTTCCCTGGAATCCTTCTGGGTGGCACCTTCCCTAGCAGGATTATCCTGGGTCCTCCAGTGTGCCTCTCTTGCTGGTCTAGCACCTGAGCAACTTCTTGGTTTTTCTCCCCTTAAACCCTGCTGGGCATTTGCAGGGCGCTTTACTGTTTGCAAAGCACTTTCAAATTTCATTTCATCAGATGCTCAGAAGCCCCTCAAAGGACAAGTGATACCCCAGAGACTGAGGGCCCTGGGGTGGGCAGATTTCCCGAATGGGTTGCTCTGCCTCTGCCTTTGTGCCCTGAGGGCAGGAACTGGGGGGAGGAAGCATCCTCAGGGTCTAGAAGGGCAGGTGTGCGCCCAGCTGGCAGGGCCGGAGTCCTCTTGCTCCGGGAAGGGCATCAGAGGGTCAGGATGGCCTGGAGCCTGCTGTGGCTCCCTGCTTGCCCATCTGAAATGCTTATGGGCAGTTAGACGGACATGGGCTGAGCAAGGACAGTGTGTCAGGTACAGGTCACCAGGGTGGGAAGTGCTGATGCCCAGCAAGGGGCCAGACTGGGAAAATAAGAATCTTGTCATCCTCGGGGTAAACGTCCCTCCCAGAGCATATCACTGGTCGTGCAGTTTGGACTCCCTCGCTTTTCCCATCGCTAGTCATACTGTTTAGTCGCCCCTGACCTTTTCTTCCCTGAAGATACCATCTAGGCTTCGGTTGTATTTCAGCTCCAGGCCCAGAAAAGCAGCGAAACCAGATAATCAACACCATGGCTGCCTCCCTGCTGCATCTCTGCCCTGGTGCAGACCAATCAATCCATGGAATTCTTGACCTTCGAAAGGACACACCTGGAAAGCTGCTGAATGTTCCATTGAGATATTCCCCTGAGACCTCTCCTAAAACCTCCACCTTTAAACCCTTAGGAGGGAGGACCCAGTGCGCTCTCCCTCCAGGGAGCATGCCCGCCCCTTTCCCTCCCCCTCTCTGCTGTCCACCCCCCTCACCTTCACCTTCCTCACTTCTAAACTACAAGGGCCCTTTCTTTGCCTCTATAACTTGTTTCCTAAGCCCATTTCTTCTATGAATTACTTATTTTACCTCTTGATTTTCTAAATTAATGTTCTCTTATTGTTTGACTCTTGGCTCTGATCTCTTTCCTAGCCAGAACTCAAGTATCAAGGTTACTAAACCCAGGTCCGCTCACATCCCACTTATCTAACACCTGGGGCTGTTCTCGCTGATCCCAACAGAGAGGCAAACTGAGGTTTGCGAGAACTGAACTAGCCATTCTTTCATGGTGGCTTACAGCAGTCTGCTGCCCAGGCCATGTTTACCAGGTTCTGTGACAACTCTGAGCTCGCCTCTGCCCCTTCAGTGGGTCTGCCTGGCCTCAGGCTGAGGAGGGCTTTGCAGTGTGGGACATATACCCTGAAAGGGGTGGGGGTGCCCTTGTGCTGCCCTGGGCCTCCCCACAATGGCGGTTTGTGGACTCTGGGAACTTATTTCTGGGAGGTGGCCTGCCTTCCTCCCATCACCCCTGCTCCTGCTCAGGGCCTGGGAGAATTTTCCCTGGGCACACTGATGTTCTTCTCTATCTAGGAGAGGGTAACAATGTCCTGTGGTCTAAAATTAGCTGCCAAGGGGCCAAGCGGTGTGGCTCCGCAGGTGCTGGTGTCCTGGCTGGGAGGAGGATGCCCACATCCAGAGGACCTTAGGAGGGAGATGGGAGCAGGGTGGTTGGTGACAGCTCAGGGAGGAAGATGGGTTGTCAGGTGCAGTTCTTTGCCTGAAGACACTTCCTTTCCATGCAGGTGGTGCTCTTCTTGGCCAGAATCCAGCCCTTCCCCCACAAAAAGGTCACCCAAGGACCCACCTTTCTGACTTCTGGTGGCTTCTCTCTTCCTGGTGAGGAAGCCTGAATCTGCTTTTGCTTGGCCGATTCCTGTCAGAGTTGTCCTCACTTTGTAGCTGCTGCAGTCCCACAGCCACTGGTTGTTCCTCAGCACTAGCTCTTCCTGGTGTATGAGTGTGTGTGTGTGTGTGTGTGTGTGTGTGTGTAGCTTTGGAGTAGGCCTACACTCCAGGGCTGTAGGATCCATGATGTAGTTGGTTTCACTCTGGTCTTGCCAGTGTTTCTGTTTGTATGGAAAGCCAGAAACCTTTAAGCCAGAGGTGAAATCTTTACGTTGGAGTTGTTGGGCAGGTCATTGTGGTGACCGGGAGGCGTTGGACATGAATTGGGGCATGGGGATACCATGCTGTGGTCTTGGCACCATGGAGTCTTGGCTGCTCTGGATCTAAGGCCTCACTAGGAAGGTTAGAGCCAACCCTGGTACAGCTGGTGATTTCTCTGCTGCCTAATATGAGCCCTATTGCAGCTGGAAAGAGGGGTGTAATTAACACTTTGCCTTTCCAGGACCTGATGTCTGTGCACGGCCTTTACCATATGCTTTACATATATACACATATGTATGTGCCAGAAACCAATTCCAGCATGTCATCATTAGAAGAGTTTTATCAAAAGGTTGATGAAACTTGGGGGTTCAACAAGGGCTGAGTCACATATGTAATCACATATGTTGGAATGGCTAAATCTGAATAGGATTATTGTTTACTGCCAGACAGCTCAGGGCATCTTAATCTACATGTTATTGGCACCTGTTGACCAAACACCTTAACAGCTGTAGGCTAGGCCCCAATCTGACAATGCTTCTGTAAATCTTACCCTTTGAAACCCTATCCTTTGAAGTATATGTCTCCACCTCGCCTTAGAACAATTTGGTTAATAAAATGCATGGGGTCCTGAGACAAGAAGGAAGAAGCACTAAGAACTTGGATTCTTTAGCTCCTTTAGCTGATGTTCCTCTGCCCCCCAATGCCTTTAAAAATTATCTTCTGTCTTCTGTCTTTGGACTCCTACTTAATCTATGCACAGCCTTCCTCCAGATTGCTGAACCCTTTGTAATGCTGGGACAACAACCCTGGCTTGTACACTATGTATATATACAGTGTATACATACATGAGTATATATTTAAATATATTTACATTGATATTACATTTTTATATTATATACATACATGTGTATATATTTACATACATACACACATTTATATCTAGCATAAATATCACACACATCTATCATCCTCCTATTCCTTTTCCTATATATCTCCTGTTAGTGTAAAAACATTCAAGCCTGTAAAGAATTTTTGTGAGTTTATTTGAGCCAAACTATTCGCAATTGCTGGGAAGTAGTATCTCAATGGATTGGGATAGTGCTCCAGAAGATGGGGGGATACTTAGATGGGTATAGGATAGTTAACAGTCAACAAGTAACATGATACAAATAACAATGAAGGAATCTGTGAATCTGTCCAGGGGCTCAGGCACATTAGGTTGTGCCCCAAGGGGTTTGGAAAAAGGGAAGTTACAAATTACCGAGACATTTCAAGGATTTGTTTTTACTCAGTTAAGGTAAAGATTGAACTTGTCAGTGAAGATACTAGCCTAGGATATAACTACTCACCATAACTGCTTTTAGTTAAAGTTTAATTTCAGACCATTCTTTGTGGTTATTTTAGGTCTCTGAGTTTGCAAGACCGCCATATACTTTCCCTGAACTTGTCAAGTCAGCATGAGGCCCCTTTCATCCACACTCCCTATTTATCCATCTTAAAAACTAAGAGGTCATATGATAGCTCCAGGTCCAATCAAACACCTAAGGTTTATTTCAACCTCTTCCCTTTCTTTCTTTTTCTTAAAAAGAAAAAAAAAAAAAAAGGAGAAACCAAGATGGGGCATAGATAAGCATCTGAAATTGCTGCCTTGCTCAAACACTTCAAAACTACAAATGAAAGACAAAACAGACATTATCCAGAATCACAGGAAGGCTGGGTGAGTGGAAATTCTACAACTTGAAGGAACGGGAAAAGCACACTGAGACTCACAGGAGCTGCGGAAGTAAAGTGCAGAGGTACCGAGGCACATGCGGAAAGGGCTGGCAACTGAATACACAGCTGGCTTTATCAAGCAGGAGGGAGATACGCTCCAAACTGCTCTGCATTCCAGTTCCTGGTGAAAGTTAGGGGAGCCAGACTTATATGGGGAGAAACTAGACTGTCTGGCAGCGGGTGAAACTCGAAGGAGGCTTTCTCTCAGAGGTGCTTGCAGTGATGACTGAGAAACACTGAGACCTAGGGGCCTCTTAGGGCAGGACTGTGGATCAGCCATTGCTTTTTGCTCTGCCCTGTGGATTCCCTGAGATCCCACCCCATCCAAGCTGAGTGCAGAGGCTTTTGCATATGAATCTCTTGGCCCTATGCAATAGAAACTTATCTAACAAACTCAGCTGGGTCAGAGAAACATGGAACATCCAAAAGAAGGCCCAAGGCCCCATAGCAGTTGGCCTGCTTTACAGCTGGGCCTGATTGGGGCACCTCCAAAACCCAAATGAAGAAGAATCTGCAGATCCCTGCATAGCACCTGCTGGGTACCCTCAGGCAGAGGCTAAATTAGCACCTCCTTGGAGATGCAAGAGCCAGTGTACCCAGTGGTCAGAATGGGACCATCCAGATTATAACTCCTCAGATCCATAAGGAACACACTCGGGGCACTAAAGCCACACTCAAGCAAGTCTTGCCTCATAAGAGTGTCTCCAGCACAGAAGTTGTTGCATGGTAGACACAGCTGATCCTCATAGCCAATTGGCCTGGGGGCAATTCCTCCCAGTGATACCAACAACAATCAAGGGTTAAATACAACAAGACTGTGCACACAGCCCACAAAGAGGTACAGCAAAAGTGTCCACCTCAGGTAACTGGGGAGGCTGAGCCACATCAAGCCTTATAGGACACCTAGCACACAGAGTCACTCTATCAACTCAGGGAAACAGCCAAAATGTGGAGACAAAGTAACAGATAAAAAATGACAGAAATAGAGGAAACCAAATGACTAGATATAGACTTCAAAACCACTGTTGTAAGGTTTTTCAAGAATTTTCCAAAAAAGGTCTATAAATTTAGCGAGACCCTCAAGGATATGAAAAAGGACCAACTAGAAATTAAGCATACACTGACTGAAATTAAAAATAACATGCAGAGATCCAACAGCAGACTAGAGGAATGCAAAGATTTGAAATACAAAGAAGCAAAAACATCCAACTGGAAAAGCAAAAAGAAAAAAGAATCCAAAAATCTGAAGATACTGTAAGAAGCCTCTGGGACAACCTCAAGCATACCAATATCTGAATTATGGGGTGCCAGAAGAGAGAGAGAGTAAGATACTGAAAACCTGTTTAGAAATAATGACCGAAAGGAACTTGCTCTCATCATACACAGTGAAGAATGGGAAGTTGTACTAGAGACAGAAAACTGTTAACTAAAAGAGGTCTCCTATGAGAAATGGACAAGGACATAATTCACACACCATAGTGAAAAAAAATAGACCCCACCTGGTGAAAAAAAATAGACTTACGAGTCCTGGAACAGATGGAATCCAAAGAGGACCACACCAAGACACATCATACTTAAAATGCTAAGAGCAAAAGACAAAGAGACAATATTAAAAGCAGCAAGAGAAAAACTGTTAGTTACCTACAAGGAAGCTCACATAGGATTGTCAGCTGAATTCTCCACAGAAATTATGCAGGCCAGCCAGATGGAAGTGGCAAGAAATATTCAAAGTGATGAATAGCAAGAACCTACAACCAAGATTACTCTACCCAGCAAAGTTATCATTCAGAATTGATGGGCAGATAAAGAGCTTCACAGATAAGAAAAAGCTAAAAGAGTTCATCAACACCAAACCAGTATTATATGAAATGCTGAAATGTACTCTTTAAGAAGAGGAAGAAGAAAAAGTTAAAGATATAAATTATGAATACCAAATACAAATCTATCAACAAGTGACTCTAAAAATCAAATGAATAAAAAATCTGATGAACAAAATAAACTGGTGAATATAATAGAATCAGGGACATAGAAAGGGAGTGAACTGACAATTCTTGTGGGTAAAGGGGGTAGGGGTGGACAAAAATCATACATCTTGGATGAGTACAATGGGGATGGGCTAAGGGCAGTGGCTGGGGTGGGAACCAGGTGGAAGGAACTATGGAGGAAAAAAAGAGGAACAATGCAATAATCTGAGCAATAAAGATTAAAAAAAGAATAACCCCTGTGTCACCTGGCTCACACCCATGCCAACACTGGGAATTAGCATGCCTTTCCATCTTTGCTGTATCAGGAGGTGAGCCAAGTGAAAATGGTGTCACATTTCTGTATTGTTAGAAATACTGGGGTTACTGGTAAAGGTGAACTTTCCTTTTGTATGTCCAGCTGGACTGTGATGCTGTTTTCTGGAGAGATGGTCTCTGTGCTGCAGGGGGGCCTTAACATTTCCATCCTTTTCTACTGTCCCATACGTCACACAGAGGCCCCAGATCAAGGAGAAAGAGGGCTCTCATGCTTATGCCATATGAGGACAGGGCAATGAAAAATGGCCACAGGAGGAGAAAAGAGGAACTTGCTCTCATCATACACAGTGAAGAATGGGAAGTTGTACTAGAGACAGAAAACTGTTAACTAAAAGAGGTCTCCTATGAGAAATGGACAAGGACATAATTCACACACCATAGAAATGAGGGACAGGAACAGAGACACAGACAGAGCAGGAGAGTGGCTGACAATGAAGCAACAGAACTGAGGAAGTGTCTTTAACCCAGAAGTTCCGAGCAGCACAGTCTGTAGCTGTGTCACTTATTAGCCCTGTGATTTGGGACAGTTTGGCTCATTCTGCTAAGCCCTAGCTTCCTATTCTATAAAATGAGATAACTAACAGGAAAAGAGAAACCAAGATGGCGGCATAAGTGAACACCTAAACTGCTGCCTAGCACAACAATTTCAAAACTACAGTTAAAAGACAGAATGGACATCATCCAGAACCACAGGAAAGTTGCTGAGTGGAAATTCTACCACTAGAAAGAAAGAGAGGGGCTCAGGGAGACTCAGAGGAGCTGCAAAAAACTGAGGTACGGAGTCATGTGAGTGGATAGGATAGGCGGCGGGGTGCCTGGCTGGCTTCCTTTAGTGGGAGGGTGACAGAAATTCCCAACCGCACTGAACCTCATTTCCAAGTGCACTGAACCCCAGTTCTGGATGAGACTCATATGTGAGGAGTCTGGAGTGTCATGAAAAAGGAGGAGTGCACAGAAACTCAAGGGAATCGCGAAAGGCAGAGGTCTGGAAGAGCGAGAGCATGAGGACTCACACAGAGGGTTGACTGCTGATTATGCCACTGGATTTCTCTAGCAGAAGGGAGAGAGAACCTCCCAACTGTAATGAAATCCAGCTCCAATTGCACTGAACCCCAATTTTGGGTGAGACCCTGGCAACCCATACTCATTCGGGTCCCTGGAGCCCACAGAAACTCAGGGGAGCTTCAAAAGGCAGAGGTCTGGAGGTGTGTAAGTGCGAGTGAGCAGACAGGCTGCAGAGATTACTGAGTGGTGCTGAGACCCATCATCATCCTCTTTTATGGGCCTGCCATCTTCACTACTCTTACTCAGAGGTTTGGACGCCACATTCCTCCTCATATCCACATTTTGCTTGCTAATGTCTGCATTCTGGTTCCACCTATGCTGAATCCCATCATATATGGGATCAAGACCAAGCAAATCCAAGAGCAGACTGTCCACATGTTTTTCCCAAAACAGGAATAACTTTGGAAGTGGACCTGAGTTTTCAGCATCTATAGCTATTCATGGTGTGATCTATGGAAGGGGTGGGTGGAAATATTAGTGGTTAAGTGAAACACTAGGAAATAGCTCGAAGATTCTGTTTCTGAAGCAAGTTCACTAAGAATGTTATAGGATATGAGTATTCAACTGCCAACAAGAGAGAGAGAGAGAGAGATGAGTGAGGTAGCATGAAAGAACTTTGTGGTAATAGTGAAACAGGAATTTTAGGGGTAAGTTAGGACACGTTTAGGACATTGTAGACATTTTGGAAATTAAGGGGACCATGGAGGAAAGCACAGGGCTGCAGAGCAGCAGAAGGTATATTTCCATAGAATGAGGAAGCTGGGAACAGCAAAAGGTCTGTATTTACAAAATAAAGAAAAGGAAGTCCTTCATCCAGAGGGAGGAGAAGAAAGACCAAAGGGGATAGAAAAACAATAAGGAAGGAGGTAGGAGAACCTCACATTTGCCACCTGAGGTTCAACCTTTGAACCCAGGGGTTACTATAGTAACCAGTGTAAGGGAATAGTGACCAATCAGAGGGGATATCAAGGCACCAAGATCTGCAGCCTTTATAAGCCACAGGGAAGAGGAACTCAGTAGTACCCTTTCCCCCCCCCAACTTGGAAGACCACTCTGTGGGACTCTTCCCTCTCCCCATGTGGGGAGTTCTGTACTTGTTCTTCAATAAATTTCCACCTTTGCTATACTGTTCTGGGTGATTTAAACAACCAGTTGCAAATGACCATGGAGGCTGCTAATTTGGTAATAAACAAGCAAGGATTTATTAAGCTGGCCAGTGCCAGCCCTGAAGGCACCACAGGCAGGTGGAGTCCACACACTCAGGACTGTACTGTCTCAGGGGTATGCAGCCCTTTTAAAGATACAAACCAGGTGTTTTTTTCCCCTTGTTCTGAAATCCACAAACAGCCGTGGAGGGGGTCGGTGGGTTTCAGTGGACCGAAATGGTTCCTGTTCACTGCTCCTTATCTCCCAACCACCCCCTGCTAGACGTTGGAATGTGGATCTATCTTTTGAAAGCAAATTGTAAAATTGAGCAAAGTTAATAATCTCTAAAGGTCATCTTCAGTCTCAACTCCTGGAGCTACTAAGTCAACAGGGATCAATCTCTTAGGGTTCTGGTCCTCAGGCACAGGAGAATAAACTTTGTGAGGTAGGATGGATTTATGTGAGTTTCCAGGTCAAACAGCAGTTTTTACCTGAGATGAATGCTCTTAAGGTCTTATTTCAATACTACTTTTCGTTCGAGGGTTCATTCGTCAATTCTAATAGACAAAGAATCCAGCTTACAGTCCAAAAATTTGATATCAATAGAACACTTCTCTAAATTGATTGCAGTGTGGTCCCCAATAATCAACCACCGGGGAGCCTTTTCCGATGCAAAAGCAAAGAGTCTTTATTCAAACCCGGGTTTGGCTCCCAGCCTCTTTCTGGAGCAGCAGCGAGACAAGAGAGCGAACAGGGGGGGAGACAATGAGTTATATGGGGTAGGATAATTGGTTGGGAGGGCTTAGGAAAGTGACGAGGGTTATAGAGATTGGTCACTTGAATTGAAGTCTTTCTTGGTTCAGCATAATTAGGACCCTCGCTGTGTTCCTGGAGTTTCATTGATCCATTCGGGTGGGAGTCGGGGAAGCTAGGACATTGCTGGCACACCTGTGGCCACACCCAGAAAAGGGAGGGGGTTTAGGCAGGGAACCCAGCCCTATAGGACAAGATGGAGGGTAGTTCATTTTCTTTCACTTACATAAATCTACACATATGGTAATATTGCATAGAACTACACACACACAATAAATGCATTTAAAATTGTTGATATTTAAATAAGATATGTGGATTTTACCAGTGTCAGTTGGTTTAGATATTGTACTTTAGTTATATAAGATATTACTATTGGGGAAAATTGAGTGAATGGTACAAGGGATCACCCTCTGCAATGTTGCTGTTGTTGTTGTATGTGTGTGTTTTACAACCACCTGTTGTTACAGAAAACCAGAACAATCAAACCATGCTCAGAGAGGTTGGAGTTACATTTATTATGTGTGGGTCCAGAGGAAAATGTTTTTCAAATTCTGGACCCCAACATGCAGAAATTTTCCCTATTTATACGTTTTTACCTTATTTGTCTCCCAAATATGAGCTGTTTCCCACCCCTTTGCAAGTTCTTAAAGGGCCAGTATGTGCTGAAGCCTTGAGACCTCAATCAAAGGCCTGGCCTAGTGCCAGCACTGATAATTTTGTCCAGGGAAGGTTTAATGGCCTCTCTGAAGAGAGAATAGTCTCATTTTCCTTATCATTTAAGCAAGCAAACATTAACAGAAGCCGATAGCAAGGTTAAAATTTCAAACAACAGTTTTTCTATAAGTTGGATGCTTCATTATTCTCTGGTTTTATATACATGAGTCAAATCATTGACTCTTGGTATTGTAAGAAGGGAGTTATATTTACCGCTGAGGACTATAATTTTAATTTTCTGTCTAATAAACTTAGTGGGCCTACTTATAACATAAGGGCCTGGAATGAGGGCCAGGAGTAATCTTTAGAGAGTCTGAAAAGTCGTAGACTCTCTTTTTTTCCTGAGTGATTAAGATGGGTGTGATAAAGCCATGTTGGGATTCTGTTGGCCTTGACTGCCTTGGAGGTGTTCCTTTCTAGGTAGGAGTTAGTTCTTAGGTGGCAAATTTCTGTACCCAAACAGAGTCACCAGGGTGGAAGGGATAAATCGGATCAGAAGTTGGTACAGGCGGAGCATCTCAGATGTGCTTCTGGATTGCTTCCTGGGTAGACTGTAAAGTCTGTAAGAACTTGAATAAAGACTGGTTATGGACTTCAGTTTTTCAAGATTGGGTAGATGAGGGTCTGGAAGAGTCAGTAGAATCTGTAGAGGCCCCACTGGTTTTAGGGCAGCCTCCCGGGCAGCTTTATCTGGGGCCCAGTTTCCTCTTTCTTCTGTGGAGACCCCTTACCTTGTAAATAAAACTATGTACAGTGATACCTCGAGATACGCGTGCCCTAACATACGAGATTTTTGAGATACGAGCCGTTGAGGGAGCAATTTTTACTTTGAAATACGAGCAACATTTGAGATAGGTGTAATCGCGTGGATCGGCCCCCTGCACACGACCCACCAGTTTACGGAGACTCGAGCATCTCATAGTTTTCCACGCCTCAAGGTTACGGAACGAATTAAACTCGTATCTTGAGGTACCACTGTATGTGAGCTATTATAATGCATACCTGCTATCAGTATAAATTATTACTGATTATTCTTTTGTCTACCAGAGAGCCTGAAACTGGGTGACATGAGGGACATCCAGGATTCTAGTGTGTTCCGGAATAAATCCTTGACCTCATGTGGGGCAGTTAGGATTGGTTACTGCCCTAGGGTTAACTTATTTGCTTTTCTGATAAGCACAGCAGTGGCTGCTACCGCCTGGAGGCAAGTATGTCCTCCAAATGCAAAAGAGTCAAGTCTTTTGGACAAATAGGCTACTGGCCTTCCCTAAGGGCTGAGACTTTGGATGAATACCTCTTTGGCTATGAACCTTGTCTCACCTACATAGAGGTAGAAAGACTTAGTTACATCTGGTAGCACTGGTTGGTCCATCATCCTTGCTCTGCCTATATTTGTCTAACCACCTAATATATTACCTCAAGGATCCTGGCTCTGAATTCTTTTAGGGAAAATGAATTTCTTCTGTAGTTGCTTCATGCTGAGAAGGGACAGAGTTTTCCTCAGAACCAAGAGATCCTTGCTGTCTGTCAGAGGGAAGATGAGGCCTGGACACAGAAGAAGGTGGGCTTGTGACCTGGCAAAGACAAACTGTAACAAATGGTCTGGTGGAAGGGAAAGAAAACATTTCAGTTGTAATAACATCTATTGAAATAGAATTTTTCTTTTTAAAATTACCTCTATGTTTATTAAAAGAGCCAAATCAAGACAAATTTACCTATTGTATTTAATTTGGCTTGATTATTTACATAAACACAATAAGAATGGTAACCAAGTACCTTTGCCAGAATTTCATGATTGATTCCTAGTGTGCCCCGTAGGTCTAGGAAGCCAAGCCATCCAGCTGCCATCTGCCTTGCCTGCAGTATCTGCTGAGTTAGTTGAATCCCACATTTGCAGTGACTCCACCTGGCCCACACTCTAGTTTTTATTTATTTTTTATTTTTATTGTTCAGATTGTTATGTTTGTTTCTCTTTTTTTTCCCTATAACTCCCTCCACCCAGCTCAGTCATTTCTTCTCAGAAGTACTTCGCTCAACCCATCTTCAATTTAAAAATATTCATTTTCTCATTTCACTTAGAATAACATCCAAACCTATTCTCACAATGTAAAATCTACCTTTACATTGTCTCAGACCTCATTCTTCACACACACCCTGCTTCGTTTTCTTTCTGTCCTTCAAGCACTCCTGTCTCTTTCTTCCTCCAAAGCTTCTGCTATCTACTAGCAGTGTCTATCTCTTCTTTTAGGGCTGCTTCCTCTGGATTCATTTATCACTGAAATGTCATTTCTTCAAATAGGTTTTCAGTATCTTCCTCTCTCTCTTCTTCTGGCATTCCCATAATTCTGATGTTGGTATGCTTGAAGTTGTCCCAGAGTCCCCTTACACTATCTTCATATTTTCGGATTTTTTTTCTTCTTGCTTTTCCAGTTAAGTGTTTTCTGCTTCTTTGTATTTCAAATCTTTGACTTGATTCTTGCCTTCCTCTAGTCTGCTGTTAGGTCTCTGTATAATATTTTTTATTTCAGTCAGTGTAGGTTTAATTTCTAGTTGGTCTTTTTTCATCTTCTCTAGGAAATTCTTGAAAAACCTTATAACCGTAGTTTTGAACTCTATATTCGGTCATTTGTTTTTCTCTATTTCTTTCATTTGTGATCTGTTCCTTTGTCTCTGCATTTTTACTATGCTGGGAGAACTTCTGTATTGGAATCAGCCTTATGATACAGAAGCCAATAGCAAGGTTAAAATTTTAAACAGCAGTTTTTATATAAGATGGATGCTTCACTGTGAATCTATAACTATTTCAAACTATATTACAAAGCTGAAGTAATCAGAATATGGCACTGGTAAAAAACAGACACATAGATCAATGGAACAGAACACACAGAAAGAAATAAATTCACACATTCAGTTAACTAATATTTGACAAGGGAACCAAGGATAATTATTGGGGAAAGGATTATCTCTTAAATAAATGTTGTTCATAAAATTGGATAATCATTCAAAAAAAAAAAAAGAACTGAAAATGGTTTAAAAACCTAAACATCAGACCTGAAAGCATAAAACCTACAAAAGAAAACGTAAGAAATAAGCTCCTTGACATTGGGTCTGCCAATGATATTTTAGATATGACATCAAAAGTACAAACAACAAACCCAAAATCAATAAGGGGAATCACGTTAAATGAAAGGGCTTTGCATTGGAAAAGAAATGATCAACATAATAAATAAACCTATGGAATTAGAGAAAATATTTGCAAAACAGATACCTGATAAGGGGTTCATATGCAAAATGTATAAGGAACTCATACAATGCAAGAGCAAAACATCCACACAACCTAATTAAAAATGGTCTGAGGATCTAGATAAACAGATTTCTATTTTAAAAAATGTTTTTATTGATTTTAGAAAGAGAGGAAGGGAAAGGGAGAGACAGAGAAACATTGATTGGCTGGCTGCTCCCACTCTCCACTCCCTTTCCTCCCTTTCCCTACTCCTCTGGGATCCAGCACTGACCTCTTGGTACATGGGATGATGCTCAAACAGTTGAGCCACACTGGCCAGAACTAGACTGTTTTTTATTTTTATTTAAAAAAAATTTTTATTAATGTATTACATGTATACATATCTTGCCATTGCCCCCCCCACACACACACATCCCGCATCCCCTGCATACTAGACTGTTTTTTTTAAAAAGACGTATAGCCCTTGCTGATTTTGCTCAGTGGATAGAGCGTCAGTCTATGGTAAAGTGTCCTGGGTTTGATTCTGGTCAAGGGCACATGCCTGGGTTGCAGGCTCCATCCTTAGTAGGAGGTGTGCAGGAGGCAGCCTATAAATGATTCTCTCTCATCATTGATGTTTCTAACTCTCCCTCTCCCCTTTTCTCTGAAATAAAAGAAAAATATAAAAAATAAAAAAGATATAAAAAAAGACATAAATGGCCAATAGGTACATAAAAAGATGCTCAACATCACTAAGCATCAAGAAATACAAATTGAAACTAGAATTACTAATTATTTTACATTGTTTGAATGGCATTATAAAAAGACAAGAGATAGCAAGTGTTGGTGAGAATGTGAATAAAAGTGAAATATTGTGCACCGTTGGTGGGAATGTAAATTGGTTCAGCCACTTTGGAAAGCATTTTGAAAATTCCTTAGGAAATTAAAAACAGAACTACCACATAATCCAGGAAACCCACTTCTGGATTCTATCCCAAGGAAATGAAATCAGCATCTTGAAGAGATATTTGTACTGCTACATTCATCACAGCATTATTAGCAATAGCCACATATGGAAATAGCCTAAATATCTGTGTGCTGATGAAAGGATAAAGAAGTAAAGTATATATAAAAGTTATGAGATAGAAGGAAATCCTGCCATTTGTGAAAATATGAATGGACTGTAAGGACACTATTTTAAGTGAAATAAAACAGTCTTAAGAGGATTAATACTGCATTATTCCGCTTACATAAGGTATCTAAAGTAGTTAAAATTTTAAAAGCAGAAAGTAGAATGTTGATTACTGGGGACTGAGGAGAAAGGGACATAGGAAATTGATGTTCAGTGAGTCTGAGGTTTCAGTCATACAAAATGAAAAAGTTCTAGAGATTTGCTGAACTACATTATACTTATAGTTAACAATACTGTTCTGCAAGCATGTCATATTCAAAAGGCTAACATAGGCCAAAAAAACAAGGTTTAAGTTTATGTGGGCTCCCAAAAATTCAAAGCTTCAATTTTCACAGAAATATAGGTTTATTTCAATAGAGACATGCTGAATACAAAGGGCTAAAATAAATGAGTAAACATTAATGAGTATTCATTGTGGGCTGCAATGCTTGCTATATTGTGTACTTAAAATTTTGTTAGAAAGGTAGATATTATGTTATTTATTTTATTACCACAACCTTCCACCCCTGTCCAACTAGAGAAAATCCATTTTACCTTCAAAGATTTTAGTGGGTGAAAAATAAAGTGATGAAGTAAGATATACCTGCTAACACTAACAAAAGAAAGCTAAAGTAGCTATATATATATATTCTATATAATAAAAGGCTAATATGCAAATTGTTCCCTCAAATTGGAACTCGATGTCCAGGAGCTCAACCAGTCACTATGATGTGCACTATGGCTACCAACTGGCCTGATCCAGGCTCAATTGCCCCCCCTCACCTCCTGTGGCCCCTGCCACTGGCCAGCCCAGCCCCTGATCAGCCCTTCCCCCAATTGGGGTGGGGCCAGCTTGACAACCATCCACAGCTCCTCCCTCCAGTTGGCCAGCCGCTCCCCTTCCATAGGCTTTGATCATTGGCCAGGCCAAGTGACTCCACCTGTGCACCAGGCCTCTAGTATCCTATATAATAAAGAGATAATGTGCAAATTGACCCTCATACCCTCACAAGATGACTGCCTATGACCAGGTCGGCAGGGTGGTTAGTGAGTGATGACCAAATGACTGAACAGCAGGCTGCATGGGGAGATCAGGCTGGTGGGAGGGGTGGGGACAGTTGGGGGTGGCCAGGCCAGCAAGGGGGACAGTTGGGGGCAACCAGCTGGCAGGAGGGGGATGTTAGGGGAGACCAGGTGGGGCAGTTAGGGGTGGACAGGCTGGCAGGGGGAGGGGGCAGTTAGAGAAGACCAGTTTGGCAGGGGAGTGCAGTTGGAGATGACTAGGCCAGCGCGTGAAGCAGTTAAGGGCAAGCAGACAAGCAGACAGGTGAGCGATTAGGAGCCAGCAGTCCAGGATTGTGAGGGAGGCCCAATCCCTGGAAGGGTGCCAGATTGGCGAGGGTACAGGATGAGTTGAGGGGACCCCCCCCCTTCCCATGCACAGACTTCATATACTGGGCTGCTATTATATAACTATATTTTAAAATATGTTTTTTATTGATTTCAAAGAGAAAGGGAGAGAGACATAGAAACATAAATGATGAGAAATAATCATAGATCGGCTGCCTCCTGCACACCCCCTACTGGGGATGGAGCCTGCAACCCGGGCATGTGCCCTTCACTGGAATCGAACCTGGGACCTTTCAGTCTGTAGGTCAATGCTCTATCTACTGAGCCAAAACCCGCTAGAGCTGAAGTAGCTATATTAATTTGAAACAAAGCATGCTTCAGAATAAGAAAAATTATTTGAAATAAATAGATGGATTATATAATAAAGTGATCAATTCTCCAAGAAGACACAACAATTGAAATGTGTATACCCCTAACAACAGAAGGTCAAAATATGAGAACCAAAACTGTAAAGAACTGCATGAAAAAGAGACAAACTCACTCTTATACGTACTTGGAGGCATTATTACTGTTCTTTCAGTAACTGGGTTTCTTTGAATAAATTTCCAAAAGTGGAATTGCTGGGTTCTTTGTCTCTTGTTATAGCCTATATTTTAAAGTGTACTTTGTCTGGTATAAATATTGATAACTCACCTTTTTTTTTTCCATTTTCATGAATATATTTTTCCATCCTTTTATTATTAGTCTGTTTATGTCTTTTGATCTGAAGTGAGTCTTTTGTAGACAGCATATGTAAGGGTCATGTTTTGTTATCCATTCAGCCAATTGCAACACTTAATCAATTTGCTTATAAAGCCATTATAGATATGTATTTATTTATATTTAATTATTGTTATATATATATTTTAAAAATATTTTTATTGATTTCAGAGAAAGGAAGGAAGGAGAGAGAGATAGAAATATCAATGATGAGAGAGAATCATTGATCAGTTGCCTCCCGCACACCCCACACTGGGGATGAATCCCACAATCCGGGCATATGCTCTAACCAGGAAGTGAACCATGACCTCCTAGTTCATAGGTTCATGCTCAACCACTGAGCCCTCTGGCTGGACTGTTATTGATATTTTTAATCTTCCTCCTCTTTCTTCTCCTTCTCCTCGTCTCTCCTTTTCCTGTTTCTCCCTCTCCTCCTCCTCCTTTTTTTTCTCCTCCTCCTGTTCCTCCTTTTCCTCTTACTCCTTCTTCTGGAAGACCCTTTAACATTTCTTGTAATACTGGTTTGGTGGTGATGACCACCTTTAGCTTTTTTGTCTGGGAAGCTCTTTATCTTTCCTATTTTAAATGATAGCTTTCGTAGGTAGAGTAATCTTGGTTATAGGTCCTTGCTTTTCATCACTCTGAATCTTTTGTGCCAGTTCCTTCTGGGCTGCAAAGTTTCTGTTGAGAAATCAGCTGAGAGTTTTATGGAAGCTCTCCTATAGGTAACTAACTGCTTTTCTCTTGATGCTTTTAAGCTTCTCTGTTTATCTTCGATCTTTGGCATTTTCATTATGGTGTGTCTTGGTTTGAGCCTCTTTAAATCCTTATTTGGTATTGCACTTACTGGACTTGTACATCTTTTCATAATTATTTTTTCAAATGTTTTAAATCTCTTGCTCAATCTCTTCTCATTCTAGTACCCACATTATACAAAAGTTGGCACACTTGAAGTTGTCCCGGAGGCTTTTTAAAATATTCTCATTTATTAAAACATTTTTCTTTTTGGTATCTTTATTATTTTTTTCTGCTTCTTTAACCTCTGCTTCATTTATTCTACTGTTGATTTTCTGTAAGGTATTTTTAATTTCATTTAATGTAGTTTTCATTTGATATTTTGTATTTTCATTTTTTATGTTTCCCTAACTCTTCGTTGAAATTCTCACTAAGTTCATCTGCTCTTCCCCTAGGTTTATTGATCATCTTTATAACCATTTTTTATAACTGCATCTGTTAGATTGCTTGTCTCTGTTTTGTTTAGTTCTTTTTTCTAGAGATTTTTTTCTGCTCAACATGTATACCTTTTATTTTATTTAGTTCTTTTAAAAATAGTTTATTTCTCCATTGACCTACTGAAGGACACTTTAACCACGTCCAAGTTTTGACAATTATAAATAAAGCTGCTATAAATTTCATGTTCAGGTGTCTGAATGAATGTACATTTTCACTTTACATAAGCTAACACCAGGCATATGATTTCTGCATTGCATGGTAAGAGTAAAATTAGTTTTTAAAATCAATAAAACAGAACACAGAGTTTAGAAACAAACCCACATATGTGGCAAGTTTATTTAACAAAGAAACAAAAGCAACAATAGAGAAAGGATATTTTCTTCAACAAATAGTGCTTGAACATTTAGACATTCCTCTGCAAAATAATGACCCTCAATTCATGCTTCAAACTCCCTGCAAATATCAACTCAAAATGAATCACTGAACTAGGTGAAGACCTGAAACTACTTTGAAAATAAGTCAGAACACTTTTGTCACTTAGAATTATGCACATGAATTCGGGAACACCAAAACATGATGAATAAAATAAAATGAAATATAATCAAATTTAATAATTTATCCTGCTTGAAATTCACTATTGAGAAATGGAAACAGTCATAGAATGAGGGATATTATGTTGAAATCATAGATCAATAGGGTTTTTATTCAGAATAAAGAACTCATAAAACTTAATTAGAGAAGAAATAAAAATGTCTGAAATATTTGTATACACATTTCACCAAAGAAGATGTATGTATGGCAAATAAGTACTTGAAAACATGCTTAACACTACTAATTATCATGAAAATGTAAATTAAACTGCAATGATGAAGCTTTAACAAGCTATTAGAATACTTATATTAAAAAAAGATACCATCAGGTTCTGATGAGGATGTGGAATAATGGCAGCTCAGACATTGCTGGTATAAATTCACAATAGTATAGGCACTTTGGAAAAGTTAGGCAATGTTTTAGTAACGTTAAACATATCCCTATGATATACACCTGAAACTAATACAAAAGAATATTGAATGCCAACTGTAATGGAAAAAATTTTAAACATTTAAAGTAATCTGAGCTGGCTTTAAAAAATTTATTTTCTTGCTGAGACTGGTTTGGCTCAGTGGATAGAGCGTCGGCCTGCGGACTGAAAGGTCCCGGGTTCGATTCCGAATGGGGGCATGTACTTTGCTTACGGGCACAACTCCAGTAGGGAGCGTGCAGGAGGCGGCTGATTGATGTCTCTCTCTCATTGATGTTTCTGACTTTCTTTCCCTCTCCCTTCCTCTCTGTAAAAAATCAATAAAATATATATTAAAAAAAGAGAAGAAAAAATATATTTTCTTATTGATTTCAGAGAGGAAGGGAGAGAAAAAGATAAAGAGAGAGACGTCAGTGATGAGAATCACTGATCAGCTGCCTCCTGCATGCCCCCTACTGGGGATTGATCCTACAACTTGGACATGTGCCCTGATGAGGAATGGAACTGTGATCTCCTGTTCCATAGGTCAGTGCTCAACCATTGAGCCACGTTAGCTGGGCTTAGCTGGCTTTTTAAATGTAGTAATTGACAAGTTGATCAAGCATTTATATGAATATACTAAAGCCCTATTATTGCTATGACCATTTGAAAATAAAAAATAAATTTAGAGGACACTGCCACACCCCTATGACCAAATATGCTTATCTTATGACCTGGCAATCTTCTTAGTGTTAGATTTTGAGCCACATGAAGTGTATATTTAATTTTAACTCCCAATCAAATATATGAAAAAATTTTAATTTAATTTATTGTTTAGATTATTACATAAGTCTCCTTTTCCCCCCATTGACCTCTCCCAGCCACTCCCACCCCCTAGCACATGCCCTCACCTCAGTACTGTCTGTGTCCATTGGTTATGCTCATATCTATGCATACAAGTCTTTTGGTTGATATCTTTACCTTGTGCACACTCCCCTCCCCCTTCTTCCCTCTGAGGTTGAATGGTCTGTTCCATGATTTTATGTCCCTGGCTCTATTTTTGTTCATCAGTTTATGTTGTTCATTATATTCCTCAAATGAATGAGATTATGTGATATTTACCTTTCTCCAACTGGCTATTCCCCTTAACATTATACTATTCAGTTTCATCCATGCTATGGTGAATAATAAGAGTTGCATCTTTTTTACAGCAGCATAGTATTCCATTGAGTAGATGTACCACTGTTTTTAAATCCATTTATCTGTTGATGGGATCTGTTAGGTTGTTTTCAAATCTTAGCTATTGTAAATTGTGCTGCTAGGAACATAGAGGTGCACATATCCTTTCTGATTGGTGTTTCTGATTTCCTGAGATATATGTCTAGAAGTGAAATTACTGGGTCAAATGCAGGTTCCATTTTTAATTTTTAGAGGAAACGCCATACTGTTTCCCACAGTGGCTGCACCAGTCTGCATCCCCACCAGTAATGCATGATGGTTCCTTTTTTCCCCCCGCATCCTCATCAGCACTTGTCATTTGTGGATTGTTGATGATAGCCATTCTGACAGGTGTGAGATGGTACCTCATTATCATTTTGATCTGCATCTTTTAGATGTTTAGTGACTTTGAGCATGTTTTCTTGTGTCTCTTGGCCTTCTGTATGTCCTCTTTCAAAAAGTGTCTATTTAAGTCCTTTGTCCATTTTTTTTAATTGGATTGTTTATCTTTCTTTTGTTAAGTTGTATGAGTTCTCTGTAAATTTGGGAGATTAGACCCTTATCGGAAATAACATTGGCAAATATGTCCTCCCATACAGTGGGTTTTCTTGTTGTTTTGTTGATGGTTTCCTTTGCTGTGCAGAAGCTTTTTATTTTGATGTAGTCCCATTTGTTTATTTTCACTTTAGTTTCCATTGTCCTAGGAGCTGTATTGGTATAGATAGATATTGCTACAACATATGTCTAATAGTCTGCTGCCTATGAATTCTTCTAAGATTTTTATGATTTCCAAGTCTTATGTTTAAGTCCTTTATCCATTTTGAGTTTGTTTTTGTGTATGGTATAAGTTGGTATTCTAGTTTCTTTTTTTTTTTGCATGTATCTATCCAATTTTTCTAACACTACTTATTGAAGAGACTTTCTTGATGCCATTGTATGTTCTTGCCTCCTTTGTCAAATATTAATTGGGCATAATGACTTGGGTTGATTTCTGGATTCTCTGTTCTGTTCCATTGGTCTATATGTCTGTTCAGGCAGTTTTAAGTGGCTTTGTAATACAGCTTGAAATTTGGTATTAAGATCCTACCTACTTTGTTCTTCTTTGCCAGGATTGTTATGGCTATTCAGGGTCTTTTTTTATTCCAGATGAATTTTTGAAGAGTATGTTCTACGTCTGTGAAATATGGTATTGGCATTTTAATGGGGAGTGCATTGAATCTATAGATTGCTTTGGTAGTATGGACATTTTAATGATGTTGATTCTCCCAATCCATAAACACGGTATATTCTTTCATTAGTTTATGTCTTCCTATATATCTTTTTTCAATGTCCTGTAGTTTTCCTAATACAGGTCTTTTACCTCCCAAGTATATGAAATTTTCATAGCTTTATTTTTAATTACAAAAACCTGAAAAAGTCCTAAATGCCCTTCAAATGGAAAATGGATGAAATTCTATGGTTCATCCAATGAAATACTGCTGGCAATGGAAAGAAATGAGCTACTAATACAAGTACAACATGAATAAAATTTAAATGCATTATGCTAAGTGAAACAACCTAGACCCAAAGGCAACATACAGTATGCTCCATTTGTAAGACATTTTGGAAAAGGCAAAATTGTAAGCACAGAAACAGAAAAAGGCTACTGGGGCTGGTGGGAGTTG